>JAVFBW010016335.1:0-18816 GCA_034783835.1 Mopalia ciliata
TCAGAGTAGAACTTGACTCGGATATGATAGGTCTATCGTAGCTATAGCATATGAAATGGTGTTGTTATTGTGTGTCAATTGCACCACATGAGTCACTTCCGGTTTGTCAAACTTAAATTACCGGTTTAATGTTAATTGGTTTCTTTATTTAAGGGTTGTTCTCTTACTAAAATCGTATTTAAAAACGACCAAAACCCACTATAAAATTTCGTGTCTTCTCCTTTAAGGACAGTGTTAAACACCAATCAATCAATCAATCAATCAATCAATCATCCATTGAACTGGAAAGTTGTCATGGGAGTGATATGACCTTAATTAAAACATGAAACCCTTATCAAACAATCTGATGTTTTGTTTTTACCTGTGTTTCTTGATTAGAATGCCCATGTGATCGAAGCAGCAGGTTTTTCCTATGTCATTATGAGGAAAGGACCCAAGAATACAGGTAGACCCTTTTACACAATTTTTTTTCACTCAACAGGCAGTGCTCCAGATAACGGGCGTTTTGGCATAAATTATGCATCTTAAATGAGTCAAAACGCATCTATTATAAATGGAAGGCGTATTGAAAACCATAATCTAGTCAGCAGGTCTGCTATGTTCTGTCAGTTATTTTATCAATAAACCATCCCTGTGCGGAGAGTACCCGATGTTTCCATAGTGATGTTGCACATGCGCTATTTCAACATGCTGAACATCGGCGAAATGGCCACTCACAAACTAATTTTGTTCTTAAAAAACATTGATTCTGTTCATAAGTTTGTCCAAAAATTTGTTGATGACGTTATTGAAGACACCATCACTTAATCTGATCGTTCAAAACTGAGTCATTTTTTCACGTAACAAGAACAGCGATAGCTCAAATATCTAGATCAAGGTATCTCATTTCTGTCATATGTCGCATACGTTTTATTGTTATAAAAATAGCAGGAAAAGTACTAAGTAAAAACTGTTCTGTTTAAACATGGGATGTATAATGGAATTATATATCCCATGTAAAACAAAATTAAAATTGATTTTAATTAAAAACGAAAATCTTACACACATACGATGATAAAAAAAATATATGTATAGGTCTATGTGCGGTCAAAACGTTCCTTTTGTGGTAGTACTCCCCCCATGTGAAGCATTACTACCGTATGATTATTTGGAGGATTGTTTTTTTAAGAGGTTGTCATTCATCCTATCTACCACTACCAATTGTGACATACTTCTTACTGTCTTAGGGTCCTGCAGCCATGGCTTAGTGCTAGCGAGTCCGTTTTTTAAGCCTACTTCGATGTAACGTTCACAGGATCGAGTCCATCTGTTGACCCTATGGTATCTGAGTGAGTCACGAGATGTGGCTCCAGCAATCACAGGGATGGTTTTTACGAGGTTTCCTCTCGGTTGGCCACCATATTGAGGCAAGGAACAATGTGAAGTGAACAATCTGTCGTCATAGAAGTTAAATATCCTTGAGTACAACTTTAAATCCTTATCAAACAAACAGACAAATGTCTGTCTTAGGTTTAGAAATTTTATTGCTGTGTTTATATGTTTTATTTCGGGCGGTTGTAGGGAGCTTCATGTTGCCCTGGTGCTCTCAGAGCTAAAGGGGAACAGGAAGCCGATCTGTTTGTGGTGACTATTGCAGCCTGTTGTCATCCTGTATTTGTCCCATCCTGTCTTTGTTGGTTACCAGTGGTGTCGAGGGTGGTTTCCTTCACCCATTGGGCTGGCACGTCGTCATATAATTGAAATACCCTTGAGTACGATGTTAAACCCCAATCAAACAAACAAACAAATATATTTTTTATTTTTAGATCGTCGTTATTATCACTGGCCTAGATTGGTGAAGAACTGTGGTAAACCCCATGCTCACACTCCTTGTACTGTCTGCTGTCCTGATGGAACTGTTCAAAGCTTCGTTATCACTCGGGCAAAACACAGCAAGTAAGCACAATTTATTATTATTAAATCAACATCTTTGAACTGCCTGTTACCATGTTTGCTCTCGGAGGTAAGGGGAAATATAAAGCTGCACGGTTTGCGATGTCTTCGATTTACATCCTGGGATTGTCCGGTCTCTGTTTGTTGCCAGTGGTTTCCTCACTCATAAGTGAAATAACCTTAAGTGTGGCATTGGCATTAAATCCAACCCAGTACACAATTAAACAGAGTGAGAGTAAATTCCCTGATTTATATTACTGGGCTGTCTTTAGGTGAATAGGACTTAGTCATCCTTTTTTATTTCAAAGCTGGATTAAATAGATAAAAAATCATTGGCTATTTTATTGAGGAAAATTTAAGCATACTCAAGTCAGAATCTGTGCTTATAAAAAGGTTTTGCCCACGTTCTAAGCGGAGTACAGAATAAATGCACCTCTTGAGCAAGCTGTTGTGGTGCTCTTTTGTCAACTGAGGTAAAAAAGAACTAGGCAAATTTTGTTGGCTGCTTCCACAAGATATTGTGTCACTGATAAAATGTGTTGTTCCTTATGTAGATTATTTCAATGAAATATAGAGTACGACCTTGAACTAAAGTTGGGGCTAATGATAGGAAGAAATTGACCTGTCTGCCTTTATTGACAGCACTGAGTTGGATTCCTTAACCGTGACCTGCAGCTGTGGCTAAGTTGTAGCGAGTGCGCTTCCTAAACTGAACCTGTTTCGATTTACTGTTCACCAGATTGAGTCCGCCTGTCCACAACAGGTATATGAGTTTGTCACATGTTGTGGCAATTGCAGGGGTGGTTTTTACGAGGTTTCCTCCCAGTTTTCCACCAGTATAAGGCTGTGTGAAGTGGACAATTTGTCGTCATATAAGTGAAATACCCTTAAGTATGATGTTAAACACCATTCAAACAAACAATCTAACCTAAAAGTCTTGTGATTTCAGGGACTTGTACCAATGTTCAAGATACTGTCAGATGGGGGATTTACTTCCTGTTCAGTTACCATATCAACCAGAAACCAACCAATCAAGTGAGCTGTCTGATGTTAATGATTCGGATTCAATACAAGTACAGAACAAACTATTGGGAGAAGTAGAGGGAGATATCTCTGCTGAGGCTCCAAACCCTCTGTACAACATTTGAAATATAAGGACTTTGTGTGCAATACTGAACTTCTTTGAGATGTCGAGGAAAAATATAACTACAATTTCTTATAGAAAAGGATTTGGGCAATGTCTGAAATAAAGTGAAAAAACGAAATATTGAATCACAATGTGCATCTTTTATTGGATTCGTAAGTTTACTCTTTGTGAAACTCATCAGCGGTATAAATGCAATTCGTAGAGCAAGACGTTTTCTTTCAAAATTTGCACCCTTTTTCACCTTTGCCACAATTTGCATAAGAAAATGTGACAACCATTTCATTGTATTACCGAAGAGCTATCAGAAAACGCTTTTACATTTACCATCTCTAATCAGGATTATTCAGGTGACTAAGTGTAGCTTACCTATTCCTGCATTTAGACTGCGGCTATCTTTGCTAATGAAAGCTCCAATCTGATTTTACCCCATCCAGAGACCTCAAAAGTAGCAGTAGCCATTATAGACCAGTTTATTGTTTTTCCATCTGAAGAAAAGGTTTTGAAAGAGGCTAGATCTTCAGTCTGGCCAAGGGCAGTTTGTTTGAAGAGTAGCATTGCTGTTTTTGCTTAGCACAGTCTTTCCAACATTAGGGAATCATTTCACATCTTAGTGTTGATAATTGTTTGAATAGTCATAAGTGAAATGTACTCTGAATATAGCATACAATACCAATCAGACCTGATCTATACTATATTACCTAGCAGGAATAAGGCCAAAGTTTGTTTGCCTATTAACTGAACCTCCCTCTTTGTGGGACCCAAGTAAAAAAAAAAACTAATGTACAGGACAAACTTAACTCACGAGATTCCAATGATCTAGTTTGTTTGATTGGGGTTTAAAGTCCCATACTCTTTGCTACACATTTGTCTTCATACTGTGTAAATCATTGATCACTCTGAAAATAGTCTCGCTAAACCAGACTTCTCGCGTAAACTTCGATCACAGCTAGAGTTTGGTATCAGAACGGGCTAAACATTGCAGAAAGAAAATGGCCGTCATATCGTCCTACAGTTGGTTTTCTGATAGGTTAATTTGTAAATATATTTTAAACATTCAATCGAACCCCAAACCTATTAATTTATTTACAATTAGATTGATTTGAGATTTATTTGTTGAAGAGTATACAGTCCATACTTTAAAATACGTGTGACCTAGATTATATTAGTAAACAACCGTGAATCAATGCAAACTCCAACAAAGAGGCAAAAGATGTGAACTATAATGTTCTAGGTCACACATGTTTTCGAATACGGACTGAATACTTTCCAATTTCAACAAATTGTTTGATTGGGGTTTAACCTCGTACTCAAGGCTATTTCACTTATATGACGGACAAATACAGAACATCAAACAAATCTGCTTGTCCTATTTGTTACCATGGAAACCTGAAATTTGTTCCGAATGATATCATTTTCAATAGTTTATTTTAGCATTACATTAAGCAGCATTCCAAATTTGAAGTCTATGTTAAGCGGTTTGGCTTCTATCCTGTTCACATCACAAGGGAAAGTTGGACCAACAGAGAGTGAGTTATAGAGCTGCTCAGTCTCAGCTAAAAATCAAATGTAACAGTCAGAAGTATTTTGTACAATGGTTTATTGGCAATTAATGAGAATACACAAAAGGATTTTTTACATGATGTCCATGAACTTTGTATATACACTATAGTACAAAGAGGGGGTCAGTGATGTTGTACACAATTGATATCTACAGATGAATGGAATTATTTCCAGGTTAGAATGCATAGCGGGTTCGGATGTCCTCCAGCTTCTTGGAGACCTGAAGAAAAAAAAGAAAGAAAAAAAAGAATGAGATTTGAATGCTTAATTTTAAAGACAAATTTGAACATTAAATCAAACTAAGGCTCTATAAATCTAAGCCTTGTTGCTTGAAGCACTAATAAAATAAATCCACTATTAGGTGAGGTAACAAGGTGCATTTTCAAGGTAGGATATGTAGTTATATTTTTGATTGGTTAGGATAAAAAAAATGAATCCCCAAAAATTGATACTACAAATCTACAGTGAGAATGCACCTCGATCTGGTATAAGGGGCTTCTCATCTTTCAAGCATCTGGCACCAAGTTTTTAGTGTAATTGTTTTTTTAATGATATACAACAGTTTATATCACTCCTGACAAGTTGCCAGCTCAAATGGTTTGTTTGTTTGATGTTTAATGTCGTACTCAAGGGTATTTCACTTATATGACGACAGATTGTCCACTTCACACTGTACAGACTTATTACGGTGGAAAACCGAGATATCCACACAAAAAAGATATTAATCAATTTTCTGTGGCCCCTAGCTGGATATGTATATTTTAAAGTATATTTCTCCCTGTCTCAGCACGGCGAGTGGTGTTTCCTCATGACAATAGGATAGATTAGTACCACAATCATCATCGACACTTCAACATGTAATTATTTGTTCCATCTATTGGGGTTAAATGCCCTGCTTAAGGTGATTTCACTCAAGACTCCATGGGTTAAGGAAATCACCATGGACACCACTGGCAACAAAAAAAGACATCACAAATAAATCTGCTTACAGTAACACCTTCTGAGAGCACTAGAAAGTTTCACTATCAATTGTCTTTTCATTGGGTGTCCCGCAGCAGAACATTAGTGTAGGACGCTGTGTTCAAGGGTATTTCACTTATATGACAACGGTGTGGTGCATTCCAACAGTTATTGTTATAGAGCTGCTCAGTCACAGCTAAAACTACCCTAGCTATTGCAGGAGGCACATAGTGCAAATGAATTATTGAATTGGTGTTTTAAGCTGTACTTAAGGGTATTTCGCATATCTGATGGTGGTGTATTCCAACAATAATTGACAACCAAGATGTGAATCATGTTAATGTGGGAAAGGTAATGTTCCTCCAGTGCTAAGACAGCATTGCTCCTCCTTAAACAAACTGCCTTTAGCCAGAGGACTCTTCCCACGAATGAAACCACCACTGTCAGTTAGTTGAAAAATATATATTTCTGTGTCTCAGCACGACGATTGGTGTTTCCTCATGACAATAGGCTAGAGTAGTACCACAATCATCGACACTTCAACATTAAATAAAACAGCTGGGTTACAGTGCCTGGTCAAGGTAAACAATGTTGACACCCAGAATCTACTAGTCCAGCCGGACTAGGACAGAGGTGGGGGAAATAAAAATGGACCAGCATCAGGCTGTGTTATGTGGTGCTTCTCAGCTTAACAAGTTTACCTCACTGGGTGTTCTATCCAGTTCCTCTCCCACACTCTTCTGTTTGGCCAAGTCAATGGCGTTGAAGATTTCACACAAATCACCATCTATAACATTCTGAAAGAGACAAAAAAAAAATAAAATTGACAAGTGTTAACGCCACATTCAGGGAATTTCAGCTTTGCAAACATATACAGTAGTTAAGTCTGCTTTTATGTATCAGCTTAAATATATTTTAGATTTTTCATTGGACATACAAAATGTGTTTATGGTAACAAAATGTGTTTATGGTAACCTTTGCACCAAAGATGGTGCCAGGATTAGGTCTTGGGAGACAAAGAGGTAGCAAGACAGTTTTTGATTTGAAAGTATAAAACGGTCCAATTAAACCTATTAAAATGTTTACACGCTCATACTGTACAGGTGAATTAATCCAGCAAGGTGCAAAAAAATTCTCAGGTATAATGTGATCTAATGAACAAATAGAATGGTCAGTCCGTTATGTAAGATAGGACGTAAATTTCAGTGTCCGGTTTAGGTTTCGTGTTGTTCTTTAGAGTTAGTATAAGGGCTGGGCTTAGTATTAACCTTAACCCAGAACTAAAAATTCACATATATCTTACAGGACTGATAAGCCAATATTATACAGCATCTTGAATGATCCTGTCAAAACAAATGGACAATTACCTTGACAGGGAAGTAGTAGGACCTATATGAAAGGTGATCTCGTCCACATAATGGAGGTTGCTCTGACCTCATGTGCATTTCCAAGTGCTGGAAAAAATCGTGGTCCTAAAACAAAAAATAACTTTTAAACAATATGACACTAGTTTATTAAGAGACAATATTCACCCCTACAATCCAGATCTGAAGTGACTAGTCAACTGTTTATACTGTTAATTGGTTCACTGGATCACACCAGCAAAATAAAAGACAAGACACATGAGGCAATACAACGGCACCACGAAAATAGACCGGCTTCCCTTTACCTCAGACAGAAACCTTGATTTCTCCTCCAGAAATACCCACCCAAAAAAAAATGTATGTGTAAAGGTTTTTCTTTCTAATAAATATTCTACCATTTTGTGTATTTTTGTCCCAGCATAGCACACAATATTAATTTTTGTGTATATTTTCAAGGATTACTGGTGGTTTTTTAAAAATATAAACAAGAGTAAAAAATACTCCAGAATACACTGGGTAGGCAGGTCTGCACCAATCTACTTACAACAGTAGAACAGTCCAACAATCTTAATATGAAGCAGTAAAATCTCACCTCTTCCTGTGAAAGCATGAATATACTTCAGCCAGAAAGGTTTAAATATTATATTTTGTCTAAAACTGTTCCAGTGTCTCAGCACGGCGAGTGGTGTTTCCTCATGATAATAGGCTAGAGTAGTACCACAATCATCATTGACACTCCAATGGGACACATTGACACACTTCAACTTGGGTTGAATGCTGTATAGGGGATTTCAGTCCTGTGACAGAATGTGTTCCAGCTCAATGACTGAAGGAATTCAACCAACACCACTGACCAAAAGGTGCAATACAGGACCTCACAAATCCGTTTCTTGTTTCCCCTTAGCTCCTCAATGTCCCACAATTTGTTAAGAGCTTTCAATGATATTGCTCTGCAATTATCCGAACCGTTTGGGTTTTTTGTGTCAACTATCTTGAAATTGATGTAGCAAAATTCTGACTGTCGAATAGTTGGTAGAACAACCATTGCAAGCTTTGTGCAATTAATATTCAAACTGAGTTATTAGACTAATGCCAGCCCAGGACCAGAAATAAAACTGTTTAGAAAGGTGGGAATTGTAGACCCCTGAAAACTCATGGTTGTAGCCTTACCTCATGAGATGTAAATGGAACGAGCATCCCGATTCCACCAGATAAAGTAGTGTAGACCAGCGATTCAGATCCACCAGGGATAAGTGTAGCTTTCTGGAGCGATGTCACTACCTCCCCAACATGGAAATTTGCTACAATGTCAGTCTGGATGAAAGAAAAGGTGGGTCTACATTACATAAAGTTTACAAGAATAGATTTGTTTGTTTGGTGTTTAACGTCATAGTCAATTGTATTTCATTTATAGGACGGGTATCCACTTCACACTGTACACAGCCTTGTTACAGTGGTAAACCGAGAGAGAACCTTGTAGAAATAACCCCCACGATTGCCGGAGCCACAACATGTGACTTGCTACATGAATAGAAGTGTGTATCAGACTTGAGCAATTGACCCAGGGTTAAAATATAGAAATAATTTTTTGATTAATGTTTAATGCCATAATGAAGGTTTTATCACTCATTGATCAGTGTTCAGTCAATTGGTGACGAAAAGCAACCTTGTAAAGGACAACAAAGACAGGACAAAATGATTGATTCAGGCTTAACCTCGTACTCAAGGTTTTTCACTTATTATGTTATATAATGACCAATTGTCTTATTTCACAGCCGTGCTTAAAACAAGATGGAAGAATGGGAGGAAACCGTGTAAAAACCACCTGCATTTGTCAGAGCCCCACTTGTAGGATTCACTATTTCTGAGAGACATACTGACATTGAGGAGCATTGCAAAGGAGACCGTAACTACAGCTTAATGATCAACAGTGCCTAAGTTTGATTTGTTTGTTTGATTTGTGTTTAACGTCGTACTCAAGGGTATTTCACTTATATGACGACGGACACAAATTAAGGACATCACAAACAAATCTGCCTCCGATTAACCTTTAGCTCTGCGAACACCAGGGCAACAGAAAGCAACCTCTTTTCTCGCCTCTTACGATCGACCTAGGAAACCGAGAGAGTATTCTGCAAGACCATGGCTTGCCCGCTCCCTCACGGGGAGCCTAAGTTTGAAGACCAACCACCTGTATGATGCACTATTTCTGAGGGAGACTGACTAAATTCTGTGAGCAGCACAAGGAAGGATTAGTAGGCATACACCAAACACAGCCTTATGATTGACGTTGTCAGTTAGCTCAAAGAACAAGAAGCTCCCTAGGACATCTTCAATTTGTTTAATATGCAGCAGTCACGTCCCAAAACACGGAAATTTAAATATTAATCAGATCCAAGAAAGTGCAACCAATTCACATGCATAGAAAAATTTACCAAACCTTTTGTGAGGCTCCGTTTAACAATCCTCGATCCCACAATGCTTTGTTTCCGGTGGGATCCTCATCTACTTCATCAGTGATATCCTGTGGAAGTCTGATCTGTAAAGAAAGGCTAATCAGATAAGATTCCAGGAAATTTTGAGAGCAAGACAAACTGAACTATGGTTTCGTTTGTGTTGTAACTTAAATGTGGTCCACTCTTTACAATTAAAATCCTGATTGTGCATCATTCTCAACAATAAAAACTATGTATACAAAATGTACAAAGAGCTGTTAAATGCAAAAGCTCTTTAACAATCATTCTGAAAATGACAAACTTTTGAAAAGTACAAACTTAAATGTGATTATGTTTAAAATCCTAGCACATTTTTATTTGACAGCTTACATTTTAAGTAGCCTCAAGTTAACAATGATGTACCATTATAACTTCTTACTACTCCATGGAAAGAACTGTATGAAATTGTTGGTGAGCAGTTATCCTATTACAAACCGAGCATGAATTTTTAACCGAAGGAAATTATCCTGTTGAAATTTATCTTACCACTGTGACATTGCCAAATTTATCTGCTCCAGCCACTGTGTTATAATCAAGTAAACAGGAACAGGTAAGCCAGCGAGGGGAGGTGTCATCAGCAAAGATCACCAGCTGGTTCTCATGACGCTTGTACCGAAGAAAGTGAAAACTGTCCTGTATATCGGATACCACAATACGCTGTCCCATCACTTGTATGTTCACTATGAAGTTTGGAACGTGCTGAAAACAAAAACGATTGGATTCAAGTTGTGATAAAACTGGTAGGATCTATTTAAAACAATGAAAAGAAAAATTAAATGCTTCCAAAGTTTTTTTTTATAAACTGAAGTCTCAGCACGGCGAGTGGTATATCAGCATCACAATCAGCTGGTGGTAGTAACCCAATCATCATTGACTTCAGTCATACTACTTCTGTAAGAGGACACGTTTCCCTGGATTATTTAATTGGGGTATGTCAAAATGAAGGGGTTTTTTTTCATGTTGGGTTGTCCAGACAGACGTGCCTACGTAGAAGAAAATATTGGTTTATTTTCTTATCATTTTGTGCATTTGTATAGAATAACATACCTAATTTTTGTGTGTATTTTGAGGGCCTTTCAGTGTGTATATACCATACCTTATGTAGTACACAAAATATTCCAGAATTAACCGGGTAGGCAGGTTTGCCCACGTCTTGCATACAGTGGTGAAACTAAAGTTAAGTTTGAAGAAATTGCCGTTCTTGTTTGCCGAATTACCCTTCTGTGGCTAAGCCATATACAATATTACAAGACTTATGGCAAGACAATAGGGTTACTAAGCCAAACATTGCTTCAACAAAAGTAAGGAAGCTAAATACATGGGATGACCCTATAAAGCCTTAATTACCTTATTTTCACATTTCCTCAAAAGTTTTTTCTTGCCGAGATCATAAATTCTGAGGTGCTTTCCAACACCAATCAAAACTCGGCCTTGGAATGGGCAAATGGCTCCGGGCATCTCATCCATTAAGGTTTTGTGAAGAAATTCTAGTTTCTCACACTCGCTGGTTATTTTGTAGACGGACACGTAGCCTCCACTCAGCGACCGCGGGTTCAGAACCAAATCTTTGGCAGTCCCCACCAATAAAAATTGATCCTCCCCATGATTGGAAAACTTTGTTAAACAAATGCTGGAAGAAAAAAAAAGGAAAAAAAAAACCACAAATTAATATCCCCATTACTGCCTAAATTAATCTTCAGTGCAATGAAATTGTGTACAAACTTTGGATCAGCTACAAAGATAGTAATCACTGAATTTCAGCTGAAACACGGATGTAGAAATCATCATTTCCAAACCTATACACAACTATTATCATAAATACAACATTTTGGGTTTAATTGGGATAAAACATTTCACTTATAGGACTGAAGATTTTTCACTTCACTGGAAACCTAAATGAAACCACTTCAATTGCATAGGTCTCCTTGGGACTCTGCATAACTTGTGAAGTTTAAATTTGTGAGCATGACCTCGTAGGATTAGTAGTCAGACACAATAACCCGCATGACCCAGATGAAAAAAAAAATAAGATATTTAAATTTTATTATTTTTATATTGAATTAGTCTTTGTATTACCAGGGACTAGTTTCATAGCGATAACCAGGGCCCAAATTTGGACAGCTCTGCTCTCCATGGACATGCAAAATTTCTCCACCGGATGTGACCCCCCAGACCTTTACTTGCTCCTGATTACTCTCAAACAGAATCACTCGCAGTTTAAGGAGGTAACTCACCAATGTGCTGCCTCATTTTGTTCAAGGGCTATCTTATCTACTGTCTGACCAGTCACTGGATTCATGATGCGTATTAGTGAGGCCCACATTCCACTTCCAGCTTTGGGGGCTCCAAACACATTTTCAGGAAGTTCCTCTCTTAGAAAAGCAGCGGCCACTTGACTGGCCAATTCCTGTTCTTCTGGCCGAGCTGCCTCCACCATTTCCTGAAGATAACAAAATGGGGTTATCACAAATTCACAATCAATGGTAATAGAACCAAAAGGATTCACTTTAAAATGATCATAAAAAGGTGTCAAAGATTATCCCAGGGCCTGCAGGTTCCAAGAGTTGCAGGCCCCGTATTAATTCTACGGGCCTCCCGGGCCTACAGGTCCTATATCTACAGGCCAATCAAACTTCTTACAGGTCAAACCAAATATTGATATTCTCTAAGCTTGACGATTTTTGTCAGCTTGGTGTGGTCCATTATGAGCTATCGTATTAGTTAAAGAACCTCACCTCTGCCATTTGTTGTTTTCTCTGTGCCTTTGTTTCATCAGTGTAAGCATTATGGTCGGTTTCAATCACAATGAGGTTGTTGGACTCGTGGTGAACAACAAATTTACGTGGTGTGAACTGCAACGGCCAAGCTACCTGATTAAACACAGCTCCCAGTTTCTCCAGCGCCAAAATTCTGTAGACAATAATAAGATTATCTACATTATAACTACTGAATTTTCTACACAAAAAATAAAATATCAAATTCTTTGGACAGCCATTTTGTTCGAGTTTTAGAAATGGAATCTCAGCACGGCGAGTGGTATATCAGCATCACAATCAGCTGGTGGTAGTAACCCAATCATCATTGACTCCAAGTCATACCCTGACATATTACTGGATTTTCGCTAAATGCAAAACATTTCACTTCAATGACAAAAATATATTAACTGTATTCAGTCCAGGCCTTTGCTGTAATTTTTTTCTGGCATTACCTTAAATTTGGCCCTGTAAATTTTTGTGAGATAACATAACATTTGAATTTTCACCTGGTTTGCAGATTCTTTAAATACATAAATGTGCCTTGGTGAAAAATAAAGCAAAACGGCTTTATAACACAATTTTTATGTATATTGGATGACAAAATCAGTGGAAAAATGCATATTTAGAGATGTAAGACTGCAATCAATTTAGGAAACGTATAAATCAGTCCTCCTAAATCAAGTTTGCATAATCATGGGAGACCCCATTCTGCCACAGGTCTTCAGAATCATTCAATAACTTTGTTGAAAAATAAATGTTTGTCCAGTGAAAACAAATATAAAAATTTGTAGACATTCTAGAAACATTTCCATTAGCCAGATGGCTACAAGTTTTATACACAAATGAGCAACATGAGATTCTCAAAATAGTACAAGCTTTTAAAACTTATGCTAATAATCGAATTTGTTAGTTCTAAAAATCACAAATTGCAAAGACACAGTAGGTCAACATTGTGTTACCCGACCACTACAGTAACAATGCCTTCAATACCTCACCTGAGTGTGTTGGTGGAAATAGCGACGATACCCTCTGGACATTGCTCCGAGGCAAACCCTGAGGCATACTCCAAACTCTCGTATGACAGCGGCGTCAAGTGAAAGCGATTCTGATAAGTGTAACTTAGCCACGATCGACTGGACATGGCTAGAACCTGAAATAATAATTCAAAGTCAAGAAATCTGATGCAGAGGTTTAACTTAATTTTTTTCCTGAAATATGGGTTTTAAAATCTTGGATCAGCTACAAAGGTAATAATCACTGGATTTCAGGTGAAACACGGATGTAGAAAAACATCACTTCCAAGTTTAAACAATAAATGATCATAAAAACAAATTTATTTGAAAGGTTTGGCCCCACATTTAAATTATCTACAAATAGATAAGGTCTGAATTCATGCATAAACAAAAATAGTGTATTCTGAAGAATGTCTGTTTTTTATGAACAGCAAGTGTATCAAAGCTGTACAAATATGGTTTTCCTTTCATATATTTTGACAAATAGGCGTGGTATAAATTGTACCTTATCTCGAACCAGATTAAAGCTACATTATGTTAGACGGGAGGTTCAGCTAACTTACAGCTTCTGATCCTTGCATTGAGATTCTGAATAGCTTAACGGGTCTGGATCCCAGGTAACGGGTTCTTGTATCAGACAAATCTCCAGTCACTGTGTCTAACATAGTCCGTAATAACACACCATTCTGGAAAAGAAAAAGTTTCAACTGAAAGCAGCTTTTGTAAATGTTTGCTGTGTATTGACAAATTGTAATCCAGTATTACATAGTCTCAGAACGGCGAGTGGTAGTTCATCAAAAAATCAGCTCAAGCAGTACCACAATCATCATCGACTCAATGGGAGTCGGGTAATGTCAAAAAGGGGGCGTTGCAAGCTGTCCTCAGACATCAAAACGATCCATAGACTTTTCAGTAAAGGTCTTAGTACAAAAATGTGTATGAAGTCATGTAAAAGCTCCAGTATCACAAATTTTCGGATGTCAGAGGACCGCTTTGCAAGGATAAAATTACCTCCCTTGCCAACTTGACGAGACTCCCATTTTTCAGAGGCAAAACAAAAAGCGTTATACATAGATTAAAATTCGTGTCACCTTACACAAATGACGTGCATACCTGTAATCCAATGTTTAGAAAGAGCCCTCCGACAGAGCCAGCCTCATCAGTTTCTAGGTTAGCCTCTGTACTTCCCATCTCTATAATACACAGAGACTCTGGGGAGGCTGGAAGGGCCTGCATACTCAATGGAGACAGACAGTCCTACAAGCAAAATCATAATTTCTTAATCAGTTTTCGTTTGTTTGATTGGGGTTTAATGTCAAACTTAAGGGTATTTCACTCATATGTTTATGGATTGTCCACCTCACTCTTCATGGCCTTATTAGGGTGGAAAATTGTAAAACCCACCCCCATGATTGCCAGAGCCACCTCTTGTGACTCACTCATATACCTACCTGATGGTCAATTCAACGTTGAAATTAATATTTATACTTTCAATGGATTATTCTGTAATCATATCTGGTTTGCATAATGCAAACTTAAAATCAATGTATATTTATAAAGCTCTGTACAAAAACTAGATGGATTACGAGAGAATGTTTTAATTAATTATTGCTATTAATTATTTGACTTTCAAAACAAAAAGCTAATAAATTAGCGGTGAGACTATTTCTTAAATGATTTTTCTTAAAACTGCCCTTGCGACTCCTCTTTCTTAACAGCCTCTGGCTCTCAACCACGACAATGGGTGAAAAAAACGGCTAAAAGACAGGACAATCACAGGATGTAATATGACCTCAAAAGCAGATGGGCATCATGTTGCCCCTTAGACCCGAGAGCAACATGAAGCCCCCTCCTTGGGTCTGCATCTTGCGACTGGTGAGTAGAGCTAACCGGTGTAACAATAAAACTGAAGATACTTACTGATGGGTCTAATGAGATGATCCTAACAGTATTATCAGACAATCCCACAGCTAAGAAACGGCACCTCTGTTCACCCACAGGTACTTTACCCAGGGCCATACATACTACATCCGAGGACATCTCCTTACGCTCTGTGTATTCATTTAACTGGCCAGTCTGAAAAACAAAACAGTAAATTTGTTAGAAACTATTGCTCAACGCACTAGGACTACTTTCTGTTTACCTGGTTTTTACAGGACAAGACACAAAGTAATATGTTTGTGAACATCTTTGCAGATTTTGTTTAGTGTCTCAGCACGGCGAGTGGTGTTTCCTCATGACAATAGGCTGGAGTAGTACCACAATCATCAATGACACTTTAACATATTTAACTGTTCAATAAATATAGGACAAGCACAGGAAACAAAGTATACAAGACAAAAAGCACAAACTTGGATACATGTAAAAAAAATAAATAAAAATAATCTGCCACTTAGCTCAGGGCACAGGTATCGCCTATCAACAACTCCCGGGGCCTGTCTTACGAACCATGCGTAGCTAAAGTACGTAAATACCAAGATGACGTAATGCTTTCAGCGCTGGACATCATGGCAACTACGTCCAACATAGCCTACGCATGTTCTGTAAGACAGGCTCCAGTTCACTAAGACTGTCAATCAATATCAAACTATTCCATCGCATCAGTGACAAAAGAGGACTTCAGTGGGTCTCTTTGTAAGATAGACCATGCATTCACCAGTGTGTGATTATTGCAGGACTTTTTTTAACGCAAGAAAAATGTGTACGTTTATTTTCACTGGTCAGCCTATGCCATTAGGACATACAAAGCAAAAATGTTAAAGTTATGGTGTGTTACAGAAAGCACATCCATCAACCTGGTTGGGACTTTGAAACAGTGACCCCAGTTTTAAAGTGTTTGAAAAACCAGCAGTAGGTGGTGAATATGCTCCAAAAAGACACTTGAGCACTAATACATTATCTCCCCAGTGTCTCAGCACGGCGAGTGGTGTTTCCTCATGACAATAGGCTAGAGTAGTACCACAATCATCATGGACACTTCAACATATTTAACTGTTCACAAGGCTAACGTCAGACACTAACTATGGTATGCACAAAGTGAGCACATTTTCAGCACAACTACAATAAAACATTCACTTATTGTCTCGAGCTCTGGGAGGTCAACAGGAGGTCTCCATCAATCACCAGTTTTGATGGTGTACCGTGTACCAAGGTCCAAATGCATTTCGACTATTAATGAATAATATTGGGGATAAAGGGGACTTCTGAAGGTTGGGGCACTATACTATACAATTCACTTTGCAGTCACTAGCAAGAGGTCAAATTTCACAATATTCTGTACTGTTCAGACAGAAAAGTGTATTTTAACCTGCCTGTAAATTATTGTTCGGACTAATTTTTTTGGTCGAGTATTTGATACAGATTTAACTGTGCAACCGTATTAATGGGTGCAGCCTCTGTTTGATTGGGGCTAAAGCCATACTAAAGGTAACTTCACTTACTGCCTAATGCAGTGGTGGAAATGTTGTATGTCTACCGGTCAATGACAAGTGTATCTTTACAAGCGACAGGTGAAAATGCAATTCACCCATCTCCAAGAAAATAATTTTTTTCTCTGTTTAAATTCTGTGTTAATTGCTCTAAGAGTCACCAGAGTGACATTTCAACAAATTGATGTTTTCATTTTGGTAAATAATAAATATGATCCTTAATTTGCATCTAAGTGACTGTAGGCCTTATTCTTCTGTACACACTCAAAAAAAAAAAAGTACAGGTAGAAATTGACAGGGGACAGGTAGAAAATTTAAAAACATTTCATCCCCTGGCCTAATGGGTTAAGGAAATCACCCTAGGTGCACTGCCAACAAACCAAGACAGTACAGGACAAATGAGAGGCATAATACAGAGATCACAAACAGATGGGCGAAATGTTGTCCCTTACCTTTGCGAGCTAATGGGTGAAAGAACGAGCTAATGGGTGAAAGTTCTAGATGTCTCTTAGCTCAAAAGCACAGGGAAATTTCAGATAATATGACATCAATAGACAGGCTAACATGAAGACAAATTGTTCAGGAATTAATGCCTCTATTGCAAACCAAAAAGACTTTCGGAAGTACACCGAAATACGGGACATTGTAGCACTAATACCAGTGTCTCAGCACGGCGAGTGCTGTTTCCTCATGATAATAGGCGAGACACTATTTTTGTGATTTATTTGCTAAGATAAATCAATTCAACAAGCTCAGTCAACATGTTTAATGTAATTCTTAATGAAAACTGTTGGCAAGGGCTTAGCCAGAAATCAAAAGTATAGTGTCCAAAAAGGTCATTTTGCTTCACTTTCCAAATTACTGGGTGTCCACTTTTGAGTTTCCCTGTCTGCTGCATGTTAAAAATTATTGAAACAGGGTGTCCAAATGAGGCAATTGTTCACTTCACGGCGTCCATTTGGACGGGTGTCTGCCTAAGCCGATGACTGTTGGTAACACCTACTACCCTTGGCTCGGACACATATTTTAGGTTAATACAGATCACTTTCAAAGCAAAATTTATCAACTAAAAGCTTACCGAGTCCATTTCAAAGTAGACTAGTTCTCCACCTGTTAGGGAGATGACCACTTGTCTCTGGTTCACCGCACATTTCACAATATTCTTCTTACCCGGGGTCTTCCATTCATTTACACGCTTATCTTGGCGGATATGTCGGATACCATCAGGATAAATCTAGGGCACAAACAGGATATAATGAAGTTATGATGCACATCAGAAATTTACCAATTGATTATCATAAATCACTTCTAATTTCGTCCATGACAGATCCTAACATTTTAGCTCGTAATGAGAATATTACAACATGTAATCAACAAATTTATGTTTTCTGACAAATGTTGATACTTTCTAACTGAAAAATTCATCTTCTGCCTCTTAAAAATGAACTTCCAAGCCTTTTAAATAGTTTCCCCAACAACAATTTTATGGACAAATTTGGGGTTGATTTAGGGTAACAGCATTGGATGGCTGATGAAAGAATGAACATTATAGAACATCTCTTCTGCACATTGCTGGTGTTGCCATGAACTGGACAGACAAGGTCTCAGTCCAAGGTGATGACTATCCTCACAACTCTAGGCTGGTGGTAGTAACCCAAATCATCATTGACCAGCTGTTTTGTAATCTTCTTTGTGACCCATTCCCTTACTGACAAGCCATATATGGTGCGTCTTTTATACAACTCACATAAAAGTGCTTATTCAAATACTCAGGCAGAATGAATACAAATTTGTTTCATTGGGGTTTAACATTGTACTCAATGGTATTCCACTTACAGGACAACAGATTGTCCACTTCACTGTTCCCAGCCTACGGTGGTAAACTGAGTAAACCTCGTAAAAACCACCCCCGAAAATGCTGGAGCCACATCGTGGGAACTATCAGCCCGATCATTATTGTTTAAATGGGGCTTAATGTCGTATTCAAGGTTATTTCACTCATGAAGGCATTCCAACCAAATAATGAGCGGAGAACATCACTGGCAATAATAAGGTTTGTTGGTTTGATTGGTGTCTTAACGTCATACTCAAGGGTATTTCACTTATATGACGGACAAAAATACAGAACATCACAAACAAATCTGCTTCCCATTACCCTTTA
>JAVFBW010016445.1:0-18816 GCA_034783835.1 Mopalia ciliata
CGATGTTAGTAACTACATCGAAACGTCGCTCTGATATTAAACAGAAGTTGTCATCCATACAAGTCTTATGTTGAATAAGTGTAACAAATAGAATAGCATAGGCCTCGATAATTATGGATTCAAAAATTGCCTTCTGTTAAAATTTTGCAAATGTGAGAACGTGAAGGGAGATTTATAAACATATTCAAGTTACAAATATAGTCTATTTGTATTTTAAACATTCACTTTTAGCGTAAGACTGCCAAGAATATTCTTGCCGCCATATCGGAATAATTGGTTTTGTTTTCAATTCTAAGACTATCTTCTTCTTAAAGCTTGAATATCCTGAGCTGAAATTTTGGCAATAGGCGTCGTCGTCAGTGAGTCTCGAGTTTAATGTAGCGTCGAAATTGCGTAATGACAACATCAAACGTACTTTTCCGTCTCTAGTATTAGGTTTGACAGTTATAGCAAGATGGTACTTTTTGACGTAGAATTGTATTAAGAATGTTGATATGTACTCAGTGTTTGTATTTCGACGTTATTTGTAAAAATCTAAAAATGTGACGTGACATTTGACACGCTGCAGCAATAATTCATAAGGTGCTAACAACGTCAGTGAAACGGCCGAAATGTCTTCTTAAAAAAGCTACTAAGAACTTTTTTGCCACGAAAAACCCTTTTCTTTGTATGATGAGTTATAATAAAAGAGGTTTTTGAGAGCTTACCCAATTTCTTCCTTAGTTTTTTAAATTGACAAGAAAACCAAGTTCAAAGGCTTATAAGTTGAGATCTACGTTAGCAACACTTGTATCTTGTAGGATAGATCGTTATCAATTACACACTGGTAACTATGACAGACTTACGTGTACTTTGTCAGTGAGCCACGTGGAGGTCTCTTAACATTGGTGTACACATTTGATGCTGTAGATAATGATGGGTCAGCGATAGTTGGCATTTATGACCCACATTATTCAAATCGCTTAAAATGTGTCGCCTGAGCAGTAAATTCACAACAATCACACCGTTAGAATCCGCTGTATTGGTATATTGTGCCTGGTTCAAGAATGTATAGCTTACAAAAATTGAATGAGTTTTTACTTAGTGTTTAGTGCCACGTTCAGCAAGGTATGTCAATTATTACTTATATTCTTCTTTATTATTATTAGTCCATACAAAATTCTTTAACACACTAGCGTCAACAATTTTTAACGTTGGCCATATATTACAAGTTTCGTAGCCAGCAGCTATAAGATTCTTCAATGGTTTAAACTCTGTAATATAGCAAATGCTGTTTTACAGAACTCTAATGACGATGACGCAGATTTGAAACATAGTATTTTAGTATAACGCTTCCACAGTTTTATACTAAAACCAAAACTATAAACATCTATGTTAGCTTAAGCATGAAAACAAAGTGCATTTGTCAGCTTTTCAGCAGAAGACATTTCCATCTTGCTTTCCATATTGCTTTTTTTTAATCTCCACCGTGTTATTTTTTGACGTGTGGGCCTACGGAAATTTGTGTATTTGTATTTGTGTTCTGTATTAACTGCATACCTTGTAAGGACTTTTATGGTCGTCCTGCACGCCCGTACGACCCCTCGCCTGCGGCTCCGGGCGTACGAGTTCGCAGGACGACCATAAAAGTCCTTACATACTGAGAAAAACGTCTATAACGAATTTATTATCGGCCACACCCGAGTATGTGCGATTTTAATCACTTAGAAACTACAAGAAAATCCGTTCTGCGGCAATACGATCTATATTTGCGTTCCGAGTTACCTCCCCCGAAGAGTATCCATAGAAAGAAAAAAAGACCAGATTCCCGGGGCATCCACTTGTCCGATGACGCTGCAAATAATAATAATAATAATAATAATATGATTTTATTTCAGACACCAAGTCCATATATAAATGATATAAATCAGATGACAGTTAAAAAGTATAAGTAGATGACAGTAACAGTATATGTACATATAAATGAATCGGACATGGTTAACCTATGCACATTCTACAGGTACTTGGCATATAATATATCATTCCATCGAGTGTGCAACTTGGATGTAACAGGGATATAAGATGACAGTTGTGTCCTCAAAAGTAAATTAGTGCTAGCTGAAATTCTTTCACAGACGCCAAACATGGCTTTGCATACAACGTCAGTGTTTTGATTTTAATATACACATATTTAGTATAAGAAGCCAACAGTTGGCTGCAATATATATTACAACTGTACTCCTTCAAAAGACAATTAACGAGCAGAACGCAAATTTGCGTAAAAGCATGTTGGCCCTTATACACAGTTTTCTTTTTTGATATTCAAGGTCAGAATCGTCAGAGAAGTCACTTGTAAAATTATGACCTAAGTTAGTGTAAAATGTGACATAGGCCTATACCAATGTGGAGTAACATAGCTTAACATACGATGGCTTAAAATAGTTGTAAAACCATACATTTACTTTTCTTAGTATTATATGCAATGTCATGTTCCTTAGCATAATAAGAGCAATGATCAAGACGACTTTGCAGAGATTTAACCGATGGACATACAACACATAAATCGTCCGCATATAATAAATGGCTCATAAGAAGTCCAGCTATGTTACATCCAACACCTGATTCAGATAAAGTAATGGCAAGGGCCAACGCAAATTTGTTCCTGGTATTTTAGCGTCATTAAAATTGAGCGATTGTAAAGCAGATATGTTTTAAAATAACTCCCTGTCAACCAAAAATCGATTTCAAAAATAAGTTTTATTAATTTAGAAAATAAGATTTGAAGCGTAGTCGGCCATGTTTGTTTTTATATTACCCGTGAACTCTTGTGACATTCGAAATTTCCCGGGGTGTACGGATTTTTAGCCCCCCTGCAAATTGACCAATCATAACACAACGAATTTGGTTGACGGATAATAATGTGGTTTAACCTCTCAATATGTGGCATTGTCTGATTAATACTCTGTGAGTCAAATATACTTATTGACACAATGATATCTAAACATGCCACCTTCACTTAACTGCATACCTTGAGTATAAGCGACACATTCACCATTATACAGCTAGATGATTAGTGCTTTGCGCCATGTCCAAAGTGTACGGCTTACAGTATGGAGAATACCTTCAACTAACTACATTGTGATTGATTATTTGTTAGCGCCAAAATAATGGGTGTATGATCGTTACAAAGAACATACTCACATGATATATAGTATTCTTTTTCAACTATATATAGCAGCTAATTGGCAATCAGAGCCACTTCAAGGTCTTATAGTCCCGCGAGGATGCGGGTGGGCCATGACCCTGCAGAACACTCCCTCGGCTTCACCTCGAGAAAAGAGGTTGCTTTCTGTTGCCCTGGTGTTCTTAGAGCTAAAGGGTAACGGGAAGGAAATTTGTTTGTGATGTTCTGTATTTGTGTCCGTCGTCATATAAGTGAAATACCCTTGAGTACAACGTTAAACACCAATCAAACAAACAAACAAACAAACTTTAAGTTGCATTTAAAAGCTGAGAGTATCTGGTAAAGGACAACTTCATAAGGATAACAATTTCCTTAACTTATCTCATACAACGTTTCTGTCTCATTCCAGAAATCATACTTAAAAACGATCGCCAGAATGATATAGAATCTTGTGTGAAGTAAATCAAGAAGTTGCTATCCATACTAAGTTGTTCTTTGCCTTTTGATACTCCCAACTCCTAAATACCACTTTGGCACAAGGTGTAAATTCTTCTTAAACTTCTAAATGCCACTGAAAGAGGAAATATATATAGTGTTACATTTACACTTTTTACATTTAAATATCTCATTCAATGTAATATTTTAATTGATGAAAACACATACTCAATCGATTACCTTAATGTATGAAAAGACTCAGAGCTGTGATTTCTAATCCCGTTGATTTTGTTTTACCGGTCAGAAGTCTACTACCTTCACGGGGTTAGAATTCGGAACTCATTCTGCGGCGAGCCTATGTAGCTCAGTCGGTAGAGTGTTGCACATGTAACCTAAAAGTCCCGGGTTCGAATCCCGGTTGAAGCAGGCAAAGTTGTATCTCGTCATTTATTCAAAATATATAATGTATTGTTACTGGTACTTTATATTGTCAATGTAGAGAAATACAATATTGCTTCCCTCCCCAGGGACTCGGCTAGCATAACCGGCGCTCTAACCATCTCTGCTGCAGAGACTCACGGTAGAACAACCACGCGTTTTTATCCAGGTAAAAGCTCCGAATCTATCTTTGCCGCAGGAAGTTTAAATGTTAATAAGGTATAGTTACAACTCCGAAGAAAGAGAATGATTTAATTTTGACTCAGTGTTTTGGTTTATTGATCAAACCATCATCAGGAGTCGGAGTTGTTACTGTACTTTACTATGTTAAACTCCTCAGTGGTAGTCCTCCTAATACTTAATTGTTAAGTAATATATATTTTATTGATGAGTCGAGGTCGTTCTACCCGTGGGTCCTATAGCTACCTTAGTTAGAGGTCCTGTTAGCCACAGACTCGAGTTCGAATTCCCGGTGAAGGCAAGCACAATGTTCGTTCTCTACACTAAAAAAATATACACAAACTACCGGACTGTCTCTGATGGTTGGTTTATTCAGTGCTGCTCCCCAGGAACATGTGACAGTTCATCTGTAATCTGGCCAGGATACATCCTGTACTGGGATTTACATCTGGTATTTTCACCTTTATTTTGGCGAACCGCTTACTGCCGTATACATAACAACTAAACGATCTTCTGTTATTATGAATTCATATGGCAATTCGAAACGGTTTGTGTGCAGAAATAGGCTATACCATGCCGGGTTGACATCAGTTACTATTATAGTGCTGGTAAACGACTGATATAGTATTATATGGGTAGGACTAGTTCGCTCGGAAATCAACTAGTGGATGGGACGATCCATATCTATACATATGTCTCATTTAACCATAATTTGATAAACTGGTGAACAAATATTATGAGTGTAGACCTTTGTTATGGAAGACCGTATCCATCAAAAGACTTTACACGGTATGTATATCTGAATTGTAGGCCTATGCCTGTAATATATGGGAAGCACAAACATAACTTGTAACATAAACGTACTCTGCCGACCAAAATTCACATAAAAGCTAGTTGAGCTTCTTTTGAAACAGAAAGTACGAAATGTTGTCTTTGAGAGCATTGCTTAGTATGTTTGGAAATACACGAACTGCTATAGAGTATATAATGGCAGATACGGCCTTCCATACTTTATTAAACTAAAGTAATTTGTCTACTCTATTCAGTACACGGCTTATTTTATGTAGTAATTTAACTTCATAATTGTAAAAACTATGTTTTAATAACCTGGCACTGTGCGTCTATTTAATTTGGATGCACAGTTTTTTGTTTATATTACGCTAATAGAGGTAACACTTTGTATTGATGGCTTGGTGTATTATGTTGATATCTAAGTTTTGAAGTTGTGAATGGTTTTAAAAGACCACGTGTATATGGTATGCCATAGATAATTGTGTAGGATATTGTTTAGAAGTTATAACACAAACTGGTATAGGATGCACAGCAGCTCTGGAAATTATCCATGGTCCATTTCTCTTGTCCGTAACAATTGTTGACACATGGCCTCTTATGTCACTATATGCTATGTAATATTGCACATAACTTGCGTGGACTTCCTGTATACATTCCCGCTTGCCAGATACCTCTGTTCGAATCCAGGTGGGCCCTTTGGCTAACGGCCGTTTGTTTGAAGAGTAGCAATGCTGTCTTTACTTGGCACTGTAGGAAGATTAACTTTCCATGCACCATTATGGAAACACTTCACACCTTTGTTGGGCTAGTGTCAATTATTGTTGGAAAACATCGCCGTCATCTAAGTAAAATACCCTTAAGCACGGCTTAAAACACAAATCCATCAATCAATCAATCAATCAATCAATCAATCAATCAATCAATCAATCAATCAATAAATCGAATCCCGTTGGAGACCAGTAAAGGTTTAGTTCTGTACAATACAAATATATACCATGTGATATTCTGCATTAAAGACCTGTATTCACTAATCCCTAAACTCAGAACGTTCCCAAGCAGTATAATAACTACAATTAAGTTTTCGCCCCTGGTTCAGGTTGATGTATGGTGGTCAAATAATACTTTCTACGCAGACGCCCTTTACCGCACAATCGCCTGTCGAAACTGCCTCGCCGAAAGCTTTGGTTTTGTACTGGTTACAGTAAAACAACGGAACTTGAGGTTTTTATTTTCTGTATAAAAGCGATGTCTGTCCAACTGTGAGCCACTTTTCTTTCCGGTATCAACACAAGCGTTGTTCACATACACAGTTGGTTGTACTTATACGTCACCACCCTGTATATAATATATGTCGTCCATGTAAGCAGGGAAAGTATAATAAAGTCATGGGGGCCCACTACGTGACAATATTGTGCCCATGTGTCGACTTTATATCAGGGGGATTCTTAATACAGGCCATAGTCCTAGTCAAACATACCAAAGCCTAAATTCAAAGCATTGTCAATTAAAAAAAATGTCAATAGACAAATCTGTTGAATGCACGAAATACTAGAATACTATTTGAATACAAAAATTGATCACTAAAAACCTTACGGTTTTTTCTTTCTATAAGAATTGTATAAGTGTTTGTATGTGTCACAATCTGAGAAAAATAAAAATATATATGTAAAAAAAAAAAAAAAAAATTTTGGCGCATTATGGTCGATCCCTTAATGTGGCTGTGCGTCGATTACATTTGTTTGTGTGTTAAATCGTGTCCGGTGTAGGGGAGGGTTCGTAGATACCAACGGGGTTTATTAATTATTGCTTTGTCTTCCATTTTTATATCAAAGGCATTTGTAAAATATCTGTGAGTTTAAATGTATTTATCCATTCATCACTCAGACACAAGTCAGAAGTCACAAACATTTACTAATTGTTTTAGTATCATTAGCTGCGTGTGGTGAGCAATTAAAACGATATTATTGCGGTGTGGTGATCAATTAAAACGATATCATTGCGGTGCATGATGATAAGAGATGTATACAATTAACTAGAATTACATCCCCAAAAACCGGGCTAATAACTGTGCATATCCATAATCCAGCCCAATAGCTATGTATTGTTCAATAACGTGTTGAATCGAGATCGTCACATAGTGTAGCTACTGAGTTTAGATCGTGTAACTGCCCTACATCGGGATCTCCTGTAGCATGATGCATTGTGGGAGACGGGGACCAGGCTATAATATGGCGCCATGACAACATGTAATTGGAACGTGATTTTCCACTTTTGTAAACGCGGATGCTGGACCATTTAAGGTTGCAATCGACATACCAAATGTATCACAGCGTTCAGATTACAAAACATTATTGGACAGTAGTTTATTGAACACATGAAAGTCAGTAATTGTAAAAACTTAAGATTACACGTTTATGAGCGCTCAAACTCTGTATCTCTAGATAAGGATACAGAATCACATTCACTCTATTTTACTACTTTGTGCCCAGAAGCCCCGTTATTTGACAAATTAGTTTTAACATCAATAAAGTCTTCTTGCATCTACCTGACTGTATGAATATGAATAACCCCAGAAGTTGAAAATCCATAAAGTCTTACTTATTATGTTATCATCCCTATCACCCCTTATTATGTTATCAACTTCTAAATGCCACTCAAACAAATAAACATGGGATAACTTAGTCATATGATGAAAGTGAATCCATGCGAGTTACCTCCCGTGAATGCCAAATCGGAAATGACCCACTTCTCGCCCGATTCTATTTACGTGACGGAAATGACCGAGGGATGTTCCGACATGGAGTGCTACCGAGCAGCTGCCGTAAGACCACTATTATTCACTTCTGTTTTGTCCAATATAGTTCTCAGTAAAAATGGTGTGTAGTCTTGTTTTATTTATTTTGGCCCTGGGAATTTGTTTTTTGTGGAATATTTGGTATTGATGTGATGTAATTGAGTGGAGGTTTCTGGTCAATGTTATATTATAGCCTAAATTGGTCGGATTTTGTGTATTTATCACCATTTGATGGAGGGGTAATTGGACTGTTGTTTATATTCCGAGCCGGCTTGGCAGGATCTGTAACTCAAGAGTTTGCCGGTCATCACCTGTCAAGATTTGAACCGGAAACTCCAAAAGGACCGATTAAAGTATGTGCAAGAGGTTTTCGCTCAACGAAAGTTTGGGAGGGAGCTGTGGGGCCAAACGTTAACATTACGGCTTACGGCAAATTAATATGGTGGTCTTATGCCAGCTAAGAGGTTAGGTTTATTGTACAGTTATCTGAGCTAGATCAAGGGGAGGCAAGTCTTACAAGACTATATTGCCTTGAACTTTTTCTAGCATGTATTCTTTCTCCGAATCGAGAAATGACACATTGTGTCTGTTGGTGTATGTATACATTTATTCAGCAAGAAATATAAACGGGACAAATTTTTGTAAAATACCTGTTTGTCATTTCATCTGTAACACTTTTTTTTTCTTTTTGCACAATTTGTTTTATTTATCACACTCAGTTAATTTCACATTTTTTCGATTTTAGTCAATAAAGATTTATTAGGTTAAAGCTTAGCCAAGGCAATTGTATATACACATACACTACATCATATACAATAAATCATACAATAATAATGAAAAAAACATAAATTCTCATGAGAAGAAAATAAACCAAATACCGAAAAATATATGTATATATTTTTTAGTGTATCGATTCTGTCACTTAAAAAAGCATGTAAATTTATCACAAATAAAAATTGAGACATTTGAAAGCAGCAGGCCTTAATAAATATGTCATTCGTGTTATAATGAGCTGAAGTTGAGTATTCTACAGATTCAGTGGTGGGAGCTGTATGAAGGCATTTGGTTATGGTTAACACACATGCTTTACTTTGAAGCCATGATATCGCAGAAGGTTTCTATTTGTGTTTAGGATAAACTGGGTAAAACTAAACACTTAAGTAGTTATATGAACAAAAACAAAAAATATAAACTTGTTTATACAATAATGGAGCCAGACAAGGTATGATAATAACTCTGGGTGTAATGATTGATTTAATAAGAATAATTTAATAATTAATTCCAATAATACTAGAGATAACGAATATAATTAACATATTTTGCTAAAATTATCTTCACAAAATACGCAGTTGTCTGCGTAGTAATTATTTATAAAATGTAAGTTAGAAGGCCGCTATTTAAAATATAAACACACATTTTGACTAGATTTCAGATCGTATGACAATACCTCTTGGACCTATGTGCAGTCAATATACAATAGTATCTTGTAGCCGATAAAAATACGTAAAAAAAATCAGTTTGTAAATTTTGTTCACACAAAATGTAATACTGGTTTGTTATTTGACCTGCATTGTTTGTAATTATTTGAGCAATAAAAGACAAAAGAAGTTTATTGTGAGATTTTCACAAATATCCTAAGGCAGTCACAACCGGAATGAATAAAGATCCGTCAACTCTCGGGATGATGATTATAACCTTCGGCAATATCCGTTAACGGGCTGGTCGGGGGAAGTATTCATGAGGTCACCCGGTTGAATTCGACATATCTTTCCATCCGGGCACTCGCACTGGTGTTCCAAGGTTTGAGATCTTCTTTGACTGAGGTTCGTGAGGGTCATACACTGTTGTGGCCCACTACGGTTTACATTGCAGGTCGGCTGAAAGCAATGATTATCATATTTTGATTATAATTAAATACAAATCGATAGCTAACATATCTACAAAACTTATTTTCGTGGAAGTGGGATCTATTATACATAGACAGACTGACTGACTGATTCATTTGTCGATCTGTTGAGATTGATTGATTGATTGATTGCTTGATTGATTTATTGATTGATTTATTGATTGATCAAGTTTTATTTTCATTCATGGATCCATTCGTTTGTAGATGTCTCAATATGTTAAGTCAGTCACTTAATGATAATTGCTTCAATATGTATTACTTTATTTATCCCATCTCCACTTTGTTTATTCGTTTTCAAAAAAGGATATTTAAAACTCACCATTGAGCAGACGTAATCTTGACGTTTTCTGAACCCGGATGTAACAATTTGCTTCAAGTGCATAGGATCATCGGTAGGACATTTACAATTTTTTACCTCCAGTTCTGAAGGTATAAGTGAGTGACCACCAAGGGAGGCTACTATTTCATCACCGATGCAAGGTCTGTCTCCTGTGATTGGTTCACAGAATTTATACTGTACAGCTGTCTGGCGACCTGGAAAAACAAGTTAGCAATGAATTTAGACTGCAAATCTTCGTTTAAGTATTTGATATTTCTGTATGACGAAGGGCTCAATTGATTCCAAGCGATCATCTGAAGGGTGATGCGATTTTTTTCTGGCAACCACAATTTTATCGGTTTTGATCGTCATGTTGGTCAATTATCACACTTACATCCACACTCGTGACATCGTATAAAAACAGTAAATATTGCTCTTTATATCGACAAGACATACGTTTCGGACAGTTTCAATTCAAATAACCAAAGCAGGAATAACAAGATGGCGAAAATATGTAAGGAATTGAATTGAATATTCAATATAAACAGATTACCTGCCTAAATCTCACTGTCTTCGAAATGAATGAGCCTTTCGGTAAAATTGGGTTTTTTTAAATTACTTTTAAATGCGTTATCAATAACATTTTGTCCGTTAGTCTATTAGTCCACGTTTAGGGATAGCCAGTACTAGGTCTACAACAACAGCATAAATGTTTCGTCGAAATTAGCGAATCGTTTACACGGCCTATGTCCACTTCCAGTCAAAGATAAGCAAGAACTGTACCAACTGTATTTTTTACACTAGACTTAATACGTATTGAATCAAAGATAAGCCTTTAGTGAGCACATACATATGTCGAAAGAAATATGGTGGTCATATATAAGCTATGGTATAAATTAGATGGCAAAAACTGTAGACCGTAAATCAGTGTCGTTTTAGTGCATTTGGCAGTTGTTACTATCGCAATAAAGACTGACAGCTGAGGTTAATCAAATTTCTCCTTATGTTTAATTAATGACACAAATCACGTTATACACGTTGTATAATATATAATGCTGTCATTAACCATTCAGTATCCAGTTGGGACGTAATGGTGGAATTTCCTTGGCTGACATCATTGTTAAATGCTTGTTTGCATTGAGATTAA
The DNA here is from genome assembly GCA_034783835.1 of Mopalia ciliata. Taxonomy (NCBI): domain Eukaryota; kingdom Metazoa; phylum Mollusca; class Polyplacophora; order Chitonida; family Mopaliidae; genus Mopalia; species Mopalia ciliata. The sequence goes on from JAVFBW010016445.1 coordinate 11,175, forward strand.
CGTTGTTCTTCACTTTTTTTTCACTGTCATCTCTTTTTTTTTAAAAAAGCCGAAGTACGGGTTGTTGTCCAGTAATTGTCTGTGTTTGATTTCCTTCACCCGTAAGGCTAGCACGTGAGCGAAGTAACCATAGGTACACCGTAAAGCCTCAACCAATCAAACAAACGCGACCAAAATAGTTGATAACACTGCTGTATATCCATGACAAATTTCTAGGACGATTTTAGAAACGATAAAGTAATGGTTGTTGATAATGATGCTAGACACGAACCATTGCCGGCATACCAAAAATAATTGTGGTCACTTGTACATACGCATAAACTCAGCAATCTGTTTGTGTTATGATCCATGTTCGTTCGGAAACACGTACATAGAGACAATGTAGATAATGTAACTCAGGCTGCCCTAATCGGTAGGCCAGTCTATTGTTCTGGGTTTTTTTTAATACCCCGTTTGCCAAGCGTAGATCTGTGTAATTCCACACAACGGAAATCGTCTTCTTGACGCATTGAGCAATAATTTTTCCGAGATCAGCTAATATTTCAATACTATTAATCAAGAATAGTCCATATCATGTAAATAATTATTGTCTTTCTCTCCAATATCTGCAGTTACCTTTAACAACTCGAGATTAAGATCAGTTTGCAAACTTGCCTCTGTGTGTTTATATTGGACATTACACGTATCTTAGGCTTTTTTACATTTCGACAACTAGTCATAATTTTGTAGCCATCAAGCATCTTTTAGCTTTTGATTTTACGCCAAACTAACAGGAAAATGCAGCTTCTTAATAATGCGTAAATGTGGATTGAAGTGAAAACAATTTTGATGTCTGAAGTGCATTGCTCTGCAGCTGTTCATCATTTCTTAGAACAGGTGTACTTATACAGTTGTAGTTTACCGGCATGTCGGAGCATCCTTCGACACTTTCCGTACCGGCACAGTTATCTAGGAGATGAATGGAAGCAATAATATTATGCAAAAACGTGTAATGTTAACCGCCGGATGTTTTGTGCGCATGTGTAGAAATCAACCAAAGCGCTTAGTGGATTTGTATAAAAAGAAGCACATCAAATAAGCTCGTTTTTTCGGGTAAAATCACACTTAAACAAATCACTCTTCCTTTAAAATGTATGACTTGTTAATTGCAAATAATTCAAATTTCGTTGCTGTAAGTATTTCAATAATGATGTAGCTCCAATGACTTTTCAACACAAAAATGCATTCAGACGTAAACAATAAAGACGTGGATCAATCATATATTGAAGGTAAATCTATGCGAGTTACCTCCCGTTAAATATACCGCTTTCCATCAGAGATTATTTGCGGTACGGAAATGGCCGATGATGTTCAGACATGGGTTTGTCGAATGAAGCCAGCACGGCGGGATCTACCGGATTTCGCTACAAACATTTTAATATTTTGGAAGCAGCTGCTGCTGTTGTTTTTTGTCTCACTCTGTTTTTTAGAGAAAAATTAAGAATGGCTATCAAAATATAGACCCTATTGTGTCCCTACATTAGCATAGGAGCGACAACGTATATTGGTATTCCCATTTTTTAAATTTATTTATTTGTCTTTACGTTTGGAAAGCATTGTTGGCAACACTTAACTCTAGTTTAATCTGATACTTACCATCAAGGTTAATATAGAATGACAGCGTTCTCTCTGGATCCTCCCCCCATACTATTGGGCATGAGCTCTGTCCTGGGCATGTGCAAATCTGTCCGTCTTGACGAGATCTCGAGATGATGTCATCCTCGGATGCTGAATGGTGTGGAATGATTATTTTACAGGGTTTAGTAACGCGCTGGTTAGCACATACCGGAAATTCCTGCAAATAAATAACCAAGTCAGTGTCTTAGTATCGACCTATTGGATCATGTAATATAGATATATCTATTAAGTAAGTATGTTATATGATCATATGATGTCTATGTTCAAACTTCAGTTTGTTAGTGACACGTTTTCTCAAGTTCAGAGATAACATTTCCAATGTATTAAGGGGCACTTTTGGCTTAATCGTCCTTTATTCTCGGTAAAACAGCACGTGACGATAACGATGACACGCTGGATGAGTGCCTTTACATTGCAAGTAACGCGAGAAAGTGCGTGGAAGGCGGCAGACATAATTATTCATTGCCAAAAACAGCCCCAGTTGTGTTAAATGATTCTAGTGCTTAACAAAATGTTTTCTTGTGCCGGAGCCAGTTTCGTCAACCAAGAACATGCCGAGCACAAACATTTCAATTAAGGTCCTCCAAGTGCGAATTCCACTCTAATTTTCGAGTTAGGTGCACGATTGGCTTTTCTCGTACTTTCTCGCGTTGCTTGGCATGTACAGGCAGTCAGTCAACGTGTTATCTTTAACGTTACTTGATATTTTGCCTAGAATAATGAAGCCGGTAGTGCACCTTAATGAATTTTTCAGTCAAACCACAATAAATATTTGTTCCACGTATAAAGCCTAAGAAAACTGAATAATAAACCGTGTGAATAGAACAGCTAGGTTAACAACTGTGGTGAACATAAAAGTGGTTTAGAGTACGGGTAAACCCAATACTCAAACACGGCGGACAAAGAAAGTGTAAAGTTAGCATAGCTAGTATTTACATTTAGTATAGCTGAATCCCAAACCACAGCGTATAAAATCGTAAATAACCCTTTAAGTCAATAACGATCTTGACGTATATTTGTTTACTGTTTAAAGTTCTAGCACCTGGCGACCGGAAACACATTTGATCCATTGTTTCTAAACCATTATTTATTCACAAGAGGAAGTCATTTAGTTTCAAGCTACGTGTTCGTGTTACCCTGATAAAAGCTCAAACTAAAGGTCAATTAGTGGGTGAAGAAATGCTAGTCGCGTAGTCCGTGAAATTAGCTGCACGATTGGCTTTTCTCGCACTTGCTCGCGTTACTTGTCAAATACAAGCAGTCAACCAAAATGTAATATTTAACGTCAAGTGTTGTTTTATCTAGAATAAATGATATTTTAACCAATGGTACACCTTGATGGGATCTAGTGGGATATTTATATTAAAAAAGCGTTCATTGGGCGTCCAAGCGTCCATGCTCAACGAACATAGAGATTAGCCTACGCGTTGGGTGGATTTGGGTCATTCTATCAAAAGCCTCGATCCATACCTCACTGGTGTTGGACCCCGTGTTTGATCTCAAAATAAGTAAAAATAAAAATAAAACGACATTCTAGACGTCCAAAGCGCGAATAATCGGATAAAGATGAGATTGGCTGTGACTACGATTATAACACTATCAGATGTGAGTTTGTATTCTTTCTTGGTAAAACATTCATTCAAATCCGGACAATGTACGTGTTGTGATAACAAGGACAAGAAAGCCTTTTGCTCATGGCTTTTCCATATAGATGTTGTAACGTAGATCATCGTGTATCCGGATTTTGACCTATGTACGGAACCGTGAAGATGCCAACCTACATTACAAGGCAACGAAATAAAGATATATGAGTTAAAGAAAAGATATGTCTGAACGTACAACAGTTTATTTGTGAAACTAAACTGATTGGTATGAGATTTAGATGTAACAGCAATGATATCTAAAGGTTCTCCAGTCTGTTGATAAATGATATAATAACCCTTTCCAACAACGTGTTAAAAGATTACAGAGAGACCGTCAGCAAGGTTTTGTGTTGTCTAGCCATAGCCTTATCAATTGGCCGACTTCCCCCACGCAGACGTCTAACGAGATGCCTTATCGATTGAGTATTAACCTTGATTGACACCAGCTCTCCCGATTCCCTTCATCACAACAGGCAGGACGTGATTTCGCATCATCCCTGAATTAGTTATCCTTCCTTTCGAGACAATCGCATTAACTAAATGTAGGCTCCCCGTATTGAAAACAGGACAGATGTTCGTGTTGATAGAATATATCTTATCTGAACTTACAAAGTCTCGATTCTCTCTATGATTAAGTTTACTTCACGATTAAATGTCTTACACTGCGTGTTGTGTTCTCTGTTTAATTATGACAAAATACACTATTAGTTCCTATGAAAAACACGCACAAAGACATGATGATAAACGAACAAAGTATAACACGAATAGACAACCCGGATTAAGTAAACGGCAACACGCAAGGCCAAGTCAAATTTGGAAATATTTGTAGCACCCGAAATGTCGTTATTTATATTAATATATATAATATCAATTAATTTAATATAAACCAGTACGTAAATCTGTTTCAAATTTCTAACTTAAAACCAGTTACTTTTATTTGTAATTTACAAGCTTTGCTTAGTAACTACTTAATCAACAGTGCTGACCGACCCAAGATCTTAAGTTAATCCTTTTTTTTCAAATTATTTTACGAATTAAATGTACACGATACAAGCCATGTGATGGCTTACTGTGTACTGTCTGATAGAAATAAAGTTTATATAAAAAATTTTCAAAATGTCGTTGTGGAGTAAATTCGCAACATTCTTGTCAATAAAAACAATATATTTTAGATACTTTGCTTTTTACCACTATTTGCCATATAACTGGACTTACGCATATCGCTTAATGTGGCATAAGAATTAATATACCGATTGATTGATTGATTGATCGAGCGATGAATCACTCATATAGCATTATAAATTCCTATACACTTAGTAATTTTAAACAAATCAGACCATCTACTGTAAATAAGAGGAGAAAAAAATTGTGTTTTACCCGGATAGACATATTAACTCATATTTGTCTTTACTCTTTTGCGTTTTGTTATGAGAGTTTGTTAACTGCTTTAGGCTGACCACAAACGTATGCAACGCAAAATCAGCCCACTGCCCCCCGAATGTATCTCTTCTCTACAATTATCAAAATAATATCCGGGCATAATTAACCAGACAAATATGATGTAACAATTATGTATTAATTAAACAATTAGGCCCTAAACGACTCCACGAAAACTTAACTGGAACGATCACACTAGTTGAAACACTATACATGAACATACTGTTCGTTACGGTAAGCATATTATATTACCAATATAATATAATAGGTTAAGCTGGGGTATTATATGTTTTATTTAATAAATACCGACAACTTAAATTGTCATCATTAAATTGCCATCATAAACAAAATAATCGATGAACATTTAAATTATGCGTTGATTCTCGATGAAGCTGCCAGGCCAATCCAATACAGGCTATTTTAATCGTTCAATATGAACATTTTGATTTAGAATGATTGTTAAGTTATATATTTACTTATTTAATTTGTTTTGTTTTATTTTAATATATATATATATATTTTTTTTTTTTTTCAACGTTGCTAGATTGAAGTTTTAACGAACCGAATTTTCGTAACATGCAATCACGGCGATGTTCTTTTTTTTAACGCTTATTCTTGTCGACCGTGTCCTAAAAATGTTGCATTTTAAGACATGGAAGTGTCAACTTATTGTCAATATTGCAATTGTTTCAAGGCTGCTGTATTGAGTTTTCATCGAATCGCAACACTTCTCCGCAAGTAATCAATGGCGATGTGCTGTTAAACGCTGATTCTAAGAGGCCGTGTCCGAGCAAGTGTTGTCAATATTGTTAAGCCCGAGTGACGTGACAAGGCGATGTTACTCGGTCGACCGAAGCTATGGCAGGTCAATATTATCCGAATCGTCTGTTCAGTTAACCAACGGTATTCCTGTCGTGATCTTAATACTCCATACCTATATTCTTTACATCTGTGCGTCTTCCAGGGATGGCGCTTTTGCCACTAATTTCGTAATGGCAACACTTTGTGACGTTCAGATACACTGTATATCAATAATTATGTTATCTGATGTTAATACCGATATTCAATGTAGCTTTCATATATAAGTGATGCAACTGGCCTAAATATATTAAAATTGTTACCTTAAATAAATAAATAAATAATAAAAGAATTACAGCGTTTATCTCACTGAAGTGTTTCAATAGGTAAAATAGCGCATATACTCCAATAAACTCACATTGGGCCCAGATATGATAAAGAAAATGCAAACTTAGTATGGTTAATGTAATTTTGATAAATAAAGCGATTTCAAATGATTTCGCGATAGCTATTTATCTTTCATTAATGGGGGGAAACATTGTTAAGAGATGAACTCATTGTCAATGGTGAATAATATATAAGACTTACCAGAACTCTAGGATTAGCTACGAACCCCCAGGGACCAGCTGCTCCGAGGGTGACACAGCAGACAAGTAAGGCGATGCGAAGAGGGGTAGTAATACGAGCGTCCATACCGGCAAATCAAAGACAAAATAAACGATAATCAGCAATACGATATAGTACCAGACTGATGCTTAGTCGAACAACTCTGAAGTACGAGACTGAAGTACTGGGCTGGCATACCCCTATATAACCCGCTGTCGGAAATAGGGGACCAATCAGATACCATTATTTGACCAGGCCCTCTCCTTGTGGGGGCATTCTTGTATGAGTCAGTGAACAAAGCCCGCACGTGCCCTGTCTTAATTTTACTACGGTATAACAGAGCGAAGGTGCATAAATTACGCACTCTTGTGTGACGTGGGCGTACACAATACAATTTTACGGTCTGTCAAATCTATGCGTCACGGTATGAATTAAAACAAGGCAGGCGTATTAATGAGCTTATTGTAAATTAGGTCACAGATATTTTAATTGAATTATTTTTTTTTTTCTTATATCATTCTGTCATGCTGGGATTGTTTTGAATTACGTATGATTGAATAACATCAACAATTCACATTAAATAAAATTGTTATGCCATTCCAGATTTGCGGTTAAACAAAGAAATGTCTCCCGCGGATTGATTAAGCCCCTCCTACAAAGCCACGCCTAAAGAAACGAAGGCGAATCCACTTTACGGTAAGGTTTTGGCAAAGCCATTTTCCGGTTTAAAGTGAGGTGAGAAATGCGGAACACATATATGTATCCGTTAACAGGAAAAGGGACTTAATGGAGGAAGATTTTCTCTTATGCTGCAAATCTAACAGTAGGATCTTTTGTATATACATTTTTTTCATTAACATACTATTAAATTCTCTACCTCAAATAAAAAAAGTACACATCTAATTGTAAGAGTAAAGATAAAATCTGCGACAGACAACCTTACATAAATTTGAGAGAGAAGACCAATTTAAGTGGGGCGAATACAAAAAGTGTGTACACAAAATAAAATTGTTCGATCTTAGAAAGTAATGGCTTCAGTTTCTTGAAAAAAACGCGGCAAAACGTACGATGCGCTGGAAGAAATCAGCCACAATACACTACACACAATACACTGAAAATGATTTCTTTCCACACTGTTCGCTGTTTATCGTTTTAATCTCTGAAACAGATATTTCGTCTTTAAGAACCGACGCGAAATATGCCAGGATGGAAAACGGATAAAAGTCAAAATTTTGCCGAATATTTACCTTTATATTATGCTACAACTGGTTATCAAATTTTCAGTCGGAAGTGATGCGTTGGCATTATGGCATGCAGGTTTTGTGTGATTCTCATTGTATCAGAATATTGTGTAGTCCTAAAATGTCTGTCTGTCTGTTTGTAGTCCTAAACTGTCTGTCTGTCTCTCCGTCCGTCCGTCCGTCCGGCCGTCCGTCCGTCCGTCCGTCCGTCCGTCTGTCTGTCTGACTTGACAGGCTGGC
>JAVFBW010016556.1:0-18814 GCA_034783835.1 Mopalia ciliata
TTAAGATGAGGACTGCAAACCTATATAAATCGGTCCTCCTAAATTAAGTTTGCATTCACCCTGTTCTTTTCATTCTCCCCAACTGCACAGGCCTGCATACCACTCCTTCAGTGTGAAATGTGATTATGCAGCAGCATCAAGTTTCCCCCTATCCCAGCACAAATGGGTGGGAGTAGCTAGTTGCTTATGTTACACGATAAAGTTAAACCATCTGGACAATACTTCATTGTCAATATAATAAACATTTGAATAACAATGTACAGGTTATTTTGCGGACAGACCACTTCTTCATTTGTTGAAGAAATATGCAATGCATCTGGAAAGAAGGTATATTTGACCACAAAACACTAGCAGCCCTCAGAAAGTGACTGCCTGGCTATGATTTTTGACTCAGGGAGACTTAAACACCTGGTCCACTAAACTGCTATTTTCAGGTGAGATAGCTGGGGTTCTCATGTGGAGGGTCATCTTTGCTAACCTAATCTACATAACAAACCCTTGGCAGACTGAGTCACTTCTACCAGAATCTACACACACGCAATTGGATCTTGTCACCAATATGTCATATCAGATGACATGTTATGATGTGATTTGGCTAATGAACAGATGTGGGGATTGTCAATAAGGAAAGTTAAAGGTTAATTTTTACAGCATAAATGATTGGTTGGGTGACATTATAAAAGTTGAAGTTATTAACTCTTGTCGTTGATCGCTTTATCGATCAGGGGGCTTAGTTGTAACTTCTGGTTATAGCTGCTCGCCCTCAAAGGTTTGTAATGTAGCGTACATACCTACTTGGAATAAAACTTTAGGTTAGCAAAGATGGTGGATGATGTCATGAGAGACACAGGAAGTAACCCAGGGCACAAAATATGGAAATAGCCAAAGCAGGACAAGAACCGAAGGTCCCAACGGGAAACACCTCTCTGTTCCAGGCTACATGTACTTTACATACATACTGCAGGGGTTAGATCCAGGTATCGTCAATGCATTCTTACGCTTTATTGACGATACAGCTATATCCTGTCCGCCATGGCAGTTTAGAAGAAGGGGAAATCCAAGTGACATGCATTTCAGTCTGTTGGTTGGGTAGATTTGTCAAGATGGCAGAATGTCAAAGTTAGAGAATCGCCTCAGATTCAACCAGATTCTGTGGATCATACCGTCCATAGACAACGGAAGAATGTAAGATTTGCCTAACAGACTCAATTCACATCAGCTGATAGGTGACAGTTTTTGTCCATTCGAAAGCACCAGCTTTGTCATGTTTTTTGACCAAAATGGACCCATGCTGGAGTCGTTAAAGGAGACATTGGCTGATCTATTTCTGTTGGTCAAAAAAGAATGAGAACTCCCAGGGCGAGTTAGCCTATATATCCCAGTTGCTGTTGATTCAGCTGCTGCGTGAACATATATCTGGAGTATTCATTATAATATCTGTGGAAGTAAAATGCTATTTGATTGTCTGTTGTGTTGGTAATTCTATTTTGCTTTGGCATTCTCTCTGATAAGAATTGTGATGACAATACTTCACACATCAAAATTGCACGGGAAACTGGTGGAATATTAACTTCAGCTCAACATAACATCAAATCACATGCAAAATGAGGACTATACTTTGAAGTAAATTTCACAGTGTGTAATCCAAGAATAGTGCTGTGGTTTAGGGGTTAGTGTGTTAGCCTATTGACCTACCTTTGATGTACAACTCACAGGTTTGTATACTACTACAAGTTTATGTAAGTGAAATACCCTGGAGTCCAAACATTAATCCTAATCAGATAACCGAATAACACACAAGTAGTGTAGCCTTGAAAACAAATCAATTTTTAAACTCTATATTTCACACTTTATTTTGCCATTATCAGAAGTTACTTGGAAGTTGGTGACTGGTTTTCTTTTATATATAGTACAAGTTGGTAATACAGTATATAACAACAACCTGACCTGTGAGTTATTCTGTTATATTTTATCAAAAAATGATGGTTAAACTATATGAGTTCATGTCAAGCTTCTTAGTTCCAAGGTCCCCTGGCTAAGAGTTCAACAGTCCACCTTGAGCATAAGAACAATCAATCTATCTTAGTTTTATGCTCATGTTGCTGCTGAAAGAAAAGAACCATTTAGGCAGAGTGACCTTCACGGTCCTGCATCTTTTTACACACCATGCCAGAAGACCACGGAAGCAGAAGAAAAGACCAGATAAAAAAGAAATGTCAAACTTTACCGGCTTTCAAACTGTATCATCTGAATTTGTTCACACCAACTTGTGGTGCGAACCCCTCTCTGCTTACCCAGGATGCTGTTGGGGTCAGAGGTCAGAAAAGTTTTGAGTCTTTTTTGCAATAAGAATTCATCAGGTCTATACAGCTTACAACATAGAGTATGGAATAATCATAAATATATATGATATTTACGTTTGTGTAATCTGTTCAGGGCTGATATTGTTGTCACATCTGTAACAACAACCTATGTACCGGTGTTTCTTAGATGTGCAGGAGGAATTCATTCAACTGTACATGTAATACCAGGTAGAGGTTGTATTTTGTGCACAGGCATCATGTCCAGTTACAGGATGTGCAGATCTCTAGGGGCATATTGGAATGGAAATCGCTCCTGGAGGAAAAGACAATCCAACATATGTCACCATTGTCCTTCAGAAAATCTCAGTGGCCATTGCAATCCTGCGACCATTTCTGAGAAATTTCATGTGGTAACATTTATCTGGCACGGCCACACCTGTTTGTTTGAAAAAATTGTCTATTGATGACTGCATTTTGCATTTTGTAGATAACTTCATGATGTAATGAAACCAATCCCCACTTAAAATCGTGTAAAATATATTCTTTGGTTCATATCTATATGTCTACGTTATATGAATGTATTCAGGCCTTTGGCCCTATAATATACTGTGAATAAAGATCTATATATATACACAATCCCCACTTAAGTTATTTACATCATGAAAAAGTTTTCAACAATTCAGGACTTTCTGGGATATATTATGATTTACATGACATTATTAATACTTAAACATTTATGCAGAAAAAATCCACATTCCTCACTCAGATGTTTAAATTAGCCAGCACTCTGTGATGCTTGTGCATATTTGGACATCACTGATGGTGTTCATTTTTGTAATCTGGGGACCAATCTGATGTATGAGGTGGGATGTCCAATAGATGTTGAACAAGGTACAAATGTCAACCAGTGGGATGTCCAATAGATGATAAACAGGGTACAAATGTAATCCAGCGGGAGATCCAATAAATGTTAAACAAGGTGCAAGTGTCAACCAGTGGGATGACCAATAGATGTTAAACAAGGTACAAATGTAAACCAGTGGGATGTCCAATAGATGTTAAACAAGGTACAAATGTCCACCAGTTGGATGTGACTGTCCAATAGATGTTAAACAAGGTGCAAATGTCAACTAGTGGGATGTCCAATAGATGATAAACAAGGTGCAAGTGTCAACCAGTGGGATGTCCAATATATGTTAAACAAAGTGCAAATGTCAACCAGTAGGAGATCCAATAAATGTTAAACATGGTTCAAATGTCAACTAGTGGGATGTTCAATAGATGTTAAACAAGGGGCAAATGTCAACTAGTGGGATGTTCAATAGATGTTAAACAAGGGGCAAAGAAAAGCGCAATAATGTTGAATGAGACATAAGTATGGGTTGGGGGTTAGGGGCAGGTTGGGGGTGATTCAAATCAATTCAGGGCCCGTGGCCCTGGCTCAGTGGTAGCGAGTACGCTTTCTAAACTGAACCTGCTTCGATTTACCATTCACGAGATCGAGTCTGCCTTTCTACCATCAGGTATATGAGCAAGTAACATGTTGTGGATCTGCAATCGCGTGGGTGGTTTTTAGGAGGCTGTGTACAGTGTGACGTGGACCATCCGTCGTCATATAAGTGAAATACCCTTGAGTAGGACGTTAAACGCCAATCTAACAAACAAACAATTCATGTTCCTGGAATATTCAGAGATATGTGCATTTAGATTACTGGCATGTTCGGAACACTGTACTCAGATTTTTGGTGTATTCAGGGGTCCGTGTACAAAGATTTCTCGTTTATTCAGTGGTCCATGTACAAAGATTTCTCGTTTATTCAGTGGTCTATGTACAAAGATTTCTCGTTTATTCAGTGGTCCATGTACAAAGATTTCTGCATGATGTGGATATGTATTTTTGCATTCAGATTTGGTACTCAGGTACTCTGGGATCAATGTATTCTGGTGTGTATTTATTGGTCTGTGTGCTCAGATTTATGTTATATTTAAGATCTGTGCATGCAGAGTAGTGATGTATAAAAGTTTCTTTAGATTTTTAGTGTATTCAGTTTTTTGTATTCAGATTCCTGGTGTATTCAGTTATCTGTATTCAGATTTCTGGTGTATTCAGTGGTCTGTATTCAGATTTCTTGTGTATTCAGTGGTCTGTATTCAGATTTCTGGTGTATTCAGTGGCCGGTATTAAGATTTCTGGTGTTTTCAGTAGTCTGTATTCAGATTTTTGGGTTTTTCAGTGGTCTGTATTCAGATTTCTGGTGTATTCAGACAAATTCGGCTATCTGTATTCAGATTTCTGGTGTATTCAGTGATCTGTATTTAGATTTCTGGTGTTTTCAGTGGTCTGTATTCAGATTTCTGGTGTTTTCAGTGGTCTGTATTCAGATTGCTGGTGTTTTCAGTGGTGTGTATTAGGATTGCTGCAATTTTCTGGTGTATTCAGTAGTCTGTATTCACAGTTCTGATGTATTCAGTGCTTTGTATTCAGATTTCTGGTGTATTCATTGGTCTGTGTTCAGATTTCTGAAGCATTCAGTCGTCTGTAGTCAGATTTCTGGTGTATTCAGTTATCTGTATTCAGATTTCTGGTGTATTCAGTGGCCTGTATTCAGATTTCTGGTTTTTTCAGTAGTCTGTATTCCGATTTCTGGTGTATTCAGAGGTCTGTATTCCGATTTCTGGTTTATTCAGAGGTCTGTAATCCGAAATTCACATATATTCAGGAATATGTGTTTTTCCCCGGACACTCCACTGATTTCTGATTTATTCAGGCTTCTGCATTTTCTGGATTTCTTGTGTATTTTGAGGGCAATGTGAACAGATTTTTGTTCAGTTAAGGAGTCTGTTCTCTGATTTCAGTTATATTTAGGATTCTGCATACGGATCAGGTTATTCCGATTTCCGATCTATTCTGGAGTTTGTGTGCACTTAATATAATCTGCTGTTTGATAGGCTTTTAACAACAGCGTGACAAAATGTGGAGATAAAGTATTTGCCTTACAAGGAATGATTAAGGTCTGTCTTGTCCAACACCATTATATAATTTGGTTAGGCATCTTGATGGCCTAAGTTTGAATCCTGTTGAAGGTCATTTATTCTGTCTCCACATTTATTCTTCTGTATTTCATTTGTTGCTTATTGCCCGGTACCTAAAACGTGTGAGTAATACATGGGCCTCCTGTATCATCTATTGTTTCCTAGTCACATGATGACTGCTGAGGAAGGGGATTGATTGTGCCGCTTGGCTGAGCTGTGGGTTTATATACATGTCAATGGTATGGTTGATTTTCAGACAAAGATGTTCCAGTGTGTGTGATTGTAAACAATGTGCCAAAAGACACCAGTCTTGAAATTCTCCAGTCCTGTTTTCCTTCAGCCAGTAAAATTCAGATTCCTCAAATCATCCAAAGTTCATCTCATGGGTAACAACTTCAATCTTTTTCTTTGTTGTTCACACTGGTTTTTATTTGTTATTTTAAAAGGATATTGTTTGGTAAGTATAGGAAATATTTGAAAGAATTTCATAAAAATCCACAGATGAAGTTATTAAAACTCTTTGTTGTTAATTGATATCACAATAAGCTTTTGTACTTGTTGAAAAAAAAAAATAAGGAATTTATACCCTTTTTCTGTTTTGGTTTTTGTTATCTTTATAAGGTAGAAGTTTTTAAATATTATCTTCAAATATCTTGTTTTGTGTTAAAATTCTTATCACCCGTTCCCACAAATTTTGGGGCAGCACACTCTTAGATATAGCTGGACTTGAGTATGCGCAAAGTTTTTGACAACCTTCTGCCCATCTACATGTAAAATTACGCTTTTGATGCTTCTGTCCACTGTTTTTCTTCCTTGGAAAATAACTCACATTTGCCCTCTAATTTACCCATTGGAGAAATGTCCATGGAGATTTAAAAGAATTCTGCAAGCGCCTTAGCCAGTCAGAAGAGTTTGTTTGTGATAAGGTAATGGGTATACTGTATCACCAGATGGATTGTCTGGTCCTGCCAGTGATGATCCTGCCTGCTCTGATGGCCCTGCCACTGATGATGATGATGATTCTACTAGTTATGATGGTCCTACCAATGATGAAGATGATGATCCTGCTAGTTATGATGGTTCAGCCAATTATGATGATGATGGCCCTGCCACTGATGATGATTATGATCCTGCTAGTTATGGCCATCTTGTCTATGATGATGGGCCTGTCAGTTATGATGGTCATGCCAATGATGAAGATCTTGCCATCAATGATGGTCCTGCCAATGATGCTGATGATCCTGCTAGTTATGATGGTCATGCCAATGATGTTGATGATTATCCTGTCAGTTATGATGGTCCTGCCAATTATGATGTTGACATCTATGATGGTCCTGCTAGTTATGATGGTCCTGCCAATGATGATGATGATGATCTTGCCATCCATGATGGTCCTGCCAATGATGATGATCATGCTAGTTGTGAAGGTCCTTCAATGATGATCACCCTGCTATTTGTGATGGTCCTGCCAATGGTGATGATATTGCCATCTATGATAATCCTGCTAGTTATGACCATTCTGCCAATGATGATGATGATGATCATGCTAGTTATGAAGGTCCTTCCATGATGATGACCCTGTTAGTTGTGGTGGTCCTGCCAATGATGATGATGTTGTCATCTTTGATAGTCCTGCTATTTATGATCATCCTGCCAATGATGATGATCATGCTAGTTGTGAAGGTCCTTCAATGATGATGACCCTGCTCGTTATGATGGTCCTGCTAATAATGATGATGATCCTGCCAATGATGATGATGAACCTGCTAGTTATGATCATCCTGTCAATGATGATGATGATGGTCCTGCCAGTTATGATGGTCATACCAATGATGAATATCTTGCCATCTATGATGATCCTGTCTATGATGATAATGATGATTTTGCTAGTTATGATGGTCCTGTCAATGATGATGATCCTGCTAGTTTTGGTGGTCCTGCCAATGATGATGATCATGATAGGTATGATGGTCCTGTCAAGGATGATACTGTTGCCATCTATGATAGTCCTGCCAATGATGATGATACTGATCCTGCTAGTTATGATAGTCATGCCAATGATGACGATGATGTTCCTGCTAGTTATGATAGTCATGCCAATGATGACGATAACCTTGCTAGTTATGATAGTCCTGCTAATGAGGATGATGATTGTCTTTCCAGCTATGATGGTCTGTCATGATAGTTTTGATTGTCCTGCTAATGATGATGATGATCCTGCTAGTTATGATAGTCCTGCCAATGATGATGGTGATCCTGCTAGTTATGATAGTCCTGCTAATGATGAAGATGATGGTCTTTCCAGTTATTATAGTCTGCCATGCTAGTTATGATTGTCATGCCAATGATGAAGATATTGCCATCTATGGTGGTCATGCCAATGATGGTGACCCTGCCAGCTGTGATGGTCCTGCCAATGATGGTGACCCTGCAAGCTATGATGGTCCTGGCAATGGTGATGATCTTGCATCTATGATGGTCCTGCCAGTTATGATGATCCTGCCAGCAGCGCTATGATGGTCCTGCCTATGATGATGATAATGATCCTTCCAGCTATGATGGTCCTTCCAAAGAAAAGGCAAGATGGGACGTTCACAGTATGTAATACAATAACAAAACAGACAGAGCGGCTTTGTGTCAAATAGATAGCCCCCTGCTGATAGCATGGAATTGCAGACATGGGTAACCTGTTAACTCCAATAGTTAGTGCATGTAATACTTTTTTTGCTGCAAAGGAATTATGAATACAAATTTCCTTCATTAGCTAACAGTTGAAGCTTAAGATGGCAATCATTTTACGAGAAAACTGGGAGGAAACTGACTTTTATTGTGATGAATTTTGTGAACACCTATCTTGTGAAGAGGAGTCTTCAAAGAGCATATTACTGACACAGAATCTACATGCCCATGAGCTCAGAGCAGTGGGCAACACAAAGCCGATCAGTTTGTGGAGTCCTTGTATTCCATTCTGTCATCGTCCTGTGTTGCCTTTGTTTGTTCTCTTAGTGCGGCTGTTTACTATTGGGATTCACTTTGATGAGGCATTAAGTTAATGCCATATTTGCAAACAGGACATTAAGAACCATTCAATAAATAAACAACTACATAAAATAAACAGCAGATGGTTGGTTGAAGTTGTCCCAGAATAGTTACAGTAAGCTAACCTGTTATATTGAAAGAAACAAGGCAAAATGTCAGCTTGGAACTGTTATGGTCCGTATCACAGAATGATCCAGGAAGCTCAAAATCAGAAGAATGGGGATCTGTCCGATGAACTGATCTATCCATGTGTACAGCTTTAGAGATGTTATCAATGTTCTCCATACTGGCAAAACTATTTGAAGCTGTTTTAACCTGAGTGTTTAATAGGTGTGTGAGGAGTATGACCAGAGCTGTGCAGGTCGTGTCCTACGTGTTCTGGAGGATGGATAACTTGGATTCACAGCTGCCTATTGTTGCCATCCTTTGTCAGACATTGGAGCCCTGTCACATTACCCAGACCAGGATCACTGATGGGTGATTTAAACCTTCTTTTCAGCCGAAGGAACCAATCCAATTTTCCAACAGATATTTCTCGCGGGGTCTGATGTTTATCTAGGTTCAGTGAGTTCTGCACTGGACGGCTGAGATTTTTAAATATAACCCTTTGAGCTGGATGTTGCCTCTCTGTATGAGGAAAAGAAGTTGTCTGGTGACTGCAGAGTTCCAGAGATTGGTTTTGCAAGATTTTTTCCCAGTTTCCCACCATTTGTTTGCTATGTGCAGTTATCATTGAATATGACACTCCTGAATCAAACAAGTTTTGTACCATTTGCTGGCAAAGTAAAGTTATGGTTGAACAAAACTAAGTTGAATACAACACAGGTTGAAGATGAAGGATGTTGTGTTTCCAAATTGACCCTCATCTTCCTAAATCACTAATAGAACATATACATAAGCAGACTGAAAGAAGACTGGTACCGGATCCTACCATAGGAATTGGACAAATGAGATGCTCAAGTCATGTGAAGTCTCGAGATGATGATCAAATCGATGAGAAGAAAAGAATCAGATAAATTAAATGAATATCTAAATTTAATAACTTATCCCTGTAAAATGTAACTAACCATGCTAAACATTTTTCTCCTACAGACATGCTGTTCTCGAGTTTTCAAGTATTGAAGAGGCAAACAGAGTATCCAATAAGAATAAGAAATGTCCAGCTAAGATTGGTAGTAATCAACTGAGGCTCCTTACACTTCACCAAGAAAGGGCCGATGGTAAGTTGTTGTAGGATGTATTTTAAAGCAGCGTTAATACCATTTCCTCCAAACTGCTAAGATTGCAGTTTGCACAATGACTTCTCTATATCTGATATACTTCATATAGTTTTTTGTATGAACTATTTTAGGCTTAATCCACAGACTTCAGGAAAGAGTCTGTGGTGATCAAATATGGGGAATTTTGTCTTGGGTAGAAAAATTTGTGGATAATTTTTCATAGGCATCTGTCCAAATCTATTGTTATCCAACCATAGTGTATAAAAATCAGAAATTATACATTCAATCAAAATATTTAGGGCAAAAAAAAACATCAATTTAAAATACTAGTTCATTTAAAGGGTACAGCGCTACACTTGTCTCTTTTCTGACAAGTGAGTTACCTCTCTTGACTATCACACATGCCAGTTTGACTGTTTATTCAAATGTTGGCCTAAAAACTTGAAGTAGGCATGAAAGTTAAAAACGTAAAGTTATCAACAGCTTTCAAAGTACTTTTTTGTGCGGAGTATTTATAGAAAAAAGAAATTTTATAGCAAACTAAATCTCATTTTAGAGCTGACTTGCAGATTAACAGCTCCAACATGATAGGTAGATTATACCCTGCATTTATACAATATGCTTTTGTTTGGAATTAATATTACAACTGGTCTGCTAAGTGGTAATATTTTTGACAAGGCTGATACAATGTGGGTTTTTTTTTCACCTGTTCAGGGTCAACTTGATTAAAAATTCTCTATAACAGATAACTATATATTCTCTATATAGATAACTCTATAAACAACAAATGAAATGAATTTTTCAATATTTCTTATCAGAGTCTCCTGTGACTGATACAACTAAACAGGAGTCTAGTAGGAAAGACAGTAGGTCAAGAAGAGACACCTCCAGGAAGACTGATGATAAACGCTCCGATCCTAGAGACAACTCCAGGAAGACTGATGGTAAACGCTCAGATTCTAGAGACAACTCCAGAAAGACTGATGATAAACGCTCAGATTCTAGAGACAACTCCAGGAAGACTGCTGATAAACGCTCAGATTCTAGAGACAACTCCAGGAAGACTGCTGATAAACGCTCAGATCCTAGAGACAACTCCAGGTCATCTAGAGATCGCCGTAGGAAAGATGATACACAGACAGATGGGAAAGAATCAGAAAAGGAGAAACAGCAGCCACCCGACAGGAAAGCTATCCAATCAAAAAATTCGCTTTGTGATCAAAAACAAGCTGTGCAAGAAAAATCATCACCCAAGAAAAACACATTAAATACAGACCAAAAGGCTAAAAGTGACAGAGAGAAACAAGAGCATAAAAAAGACAACAAAAGCATATCTACAGTTGCTAAAAAGAGACTTGAAGGTGAAAACAACCAACAGAAAGTGTTATCAAATAGCGCTCAAACAAAACAAATCACAAGTCCAGAAACAGCTGTATCTCTGGCTGGTCAAAAGAAATCTGAAATAAAAAATGACCAGCAAAAAGTTTTACCTGAAGGCACTCAGCCCCAACAAGAACAGGAGGTTTCAAAGAAGGTTATATCTTCAACTGGTATAAATAAATCTACAATCAAAAGTAACCAACAGAAAGAACAGAAGGGAGGTCAGAAGAAGGTTCTATCTCCAGCTAGTCAAAGTAAATCGGAAGTCAAGAATGACCAGCAGAAAGTTTCACCTAGAGGGCCTCCTCAACCTAAACAAGAACAGAAGGGAGGTCAAAAGAAGGTTGTATCTCCAGCTAGTCAAAGTAAATCTGAAGTCAAGAATGACCAGCAGAAAGTTTCACCTAGAGGGCCTCCTCAGCCAAAACAAGAACAGAAGGGAGGTCCAAAGAAGGTTGTATGTTCACCTGGTCAAAATAAATCTGAAGTCAAGAAGGAGCAGCAGAAAGTTTTACCCAAAGGCACTCAACCTAAACAAGAACAGAACGAAGGTCCTAAGAAGGTATCTCCAGCTGGTCAAAAAAAGACAGTTATCAAAAGTGGGCAAAAGAAAGTGTTACCCATGCCAGATGCAAAGAAAGCAGTAACTCTTGTCCAGGAAATGAAACAGAATGACAAAACCAACAATGACCAAAACAAAACGGAACACAAATATGATCACCAGGGGACTGCTGCAGATGAACAGAAGAAAACTGTTCCTAATAGTCTAAAAGGCGCCCAGACAAAGACAGAGCAGAAAGAGGAAACTGAGAAGGTAGTGCCTCAAAGAGGCAGAAAGAACCCTCCAGTCATAAAAGGTCAGGAAAATATTGTTACAAAGAAGCAGATGCCTCAAGGTGACAAAAATAAAGAGCACTCTAATAACTCACTAAACGCTACAGAACATAACACTGAAACAAAGAAAAATATATCACAAGGGAATAATCCTTCAGTTATAGTTGATGTCAAGAAATCTACAACTGCTGAAGGTAATCAGAAACAAAAAGCAAAAGTTACCTCAAAACAGACAGGAAACACAGCTGGTAAACAGATTACAGAAAGAGTTGACTCTAATACACAGTCCAAGACAAGTCCAAAGATAAAGAAACCCAAATCAAGCACACAAGCTGTAACAGACAGCAAACAGAAACAAACTCCAACTAGACAGAGGCTAATAGGAAAAGAAGGTCCGAGTAAATCTCCTAAAAAAAACACAACACAAAAAACTGATCCATCTAAAAATCGTACAACTGAACAAAGTGCTGATCGAAGAAAGAGTAAACAGGGGAACATGTTACGCTCAAAATCTGATGGAGAAAGAAGAGAAAGCAGAGCCATGAAACGGCATGTAGAAGAAGATAAAAGAGACAGAAGCCACTCAGAAAAACATAGAAAATATACAGAAAAGGGGGATCCAAAGCAATTTATGGATCAGAAAAAGTCCAGTCGATCAAGTGGCCGAGAGAGGTCTAGGTCTCCCATGAACAGAAAGAGACCAGCAAGGACCACATCTGGTCAGCGATCAAAGTCTCCGGTTGATAGAAAGAGATCAAACACAGACCATGGTCCAAGCAGAATATCCAGATCTCCAACAGGGAGAAGACGAAGACCATTTGTAGGAGGTAATGGAAATAGATCCAGGTCTCAAAACAGAAAGATACCCATAAGATCTAGAAGTCATGATAAATTCAGGTCTCCTCAGTATAGCAGAAGACTCTCTAGAGACAGAAGAAGTTCAGATAATTTGATGAATGTCTCCAGATCAACTTCCTCCAATGACAGTGAAAACTCATTCTCAGTTACAAATAGGGGTTTGCCTCCAGAAAGATATTACAGAGATGATGGTCAGAGTGCAATGATGCAAACTATTGATTACAACAATCCCAGAGACCCCAGTTATATGGGAACTGATTCGTATTCAGCTGCTTATCCTTCTAATACAGCTCTGGATCCGCTGTTTTATGCTCCCCTCATGGAAGGATTACATCAACAACGTTCCTCATCAAAACCAGATAATTGGCATATATATGATATGTTAACCTCAACAGCAAGGTCAACTGTCCCTAATATTGATAACTCAGCTACTGGAATTTCTTCAAGGATGAACACATCCATATCTCCAACATTTCTACAGTCAAATATACCTGATTCTTCTGGAACTATGAACTTTTACAGCCACTCTCCTACTAGAATGCCTTTTCCAGATCCTTCTGGTAGATCCCCAAACCCACCAATGACTATTCAAAATACACACATGTATATGATTGATCAAGATGAGCAAAGGAATCACGAATATCCACTAGGACTGAACGATCCAAATGCACAATCAAATGTTTCATTTCCATCAATGAATATTCCACCGGCACAGATTAACTTTCAAAACCAAGCGGCAAATCTTCTAAATTCACCTATAAGCAATGTTCCAGGGTTAGCAACAAACTTCCCTGATAATGTCTCTACAGGATTAAGAGAACGTAACAGACAGACTTGGAACCTCTCTGACAAATCTTCTAGCCGGGAACAAGATCCCCTTACTCTTCAACCACTTGGAAATACTGGACATCGTGGGGCAGCTTTCTTCAATTACGGAACAGGCAATACTCAGACTGTAACCACTCATCATGCAGACGATGATAACACCATTATTCATAAACAAGGCCGTTTTGAAAAGTTAATATCACAGTCAGATGCTAAAAAACTGTCTCTTACAGGAAATGTAACTGGAATCAAGAAAAGCCAAGGGAATCAGCAAAAACATTCTGTATCAGGTATGTTTGCTGTGCATTATTTTGATTTTGTTCTAAACTCATTTTTAATCCCAGTGATAGATCTGATATGATAGGTCCAAATAAGTCCTTGTACCATATTATCTGTTTCTTCAGTTTGACTTCGGGGCCCGCTGCCGTGGCTTAGTAGTAGCGAGTGCGCTTCCTGAACCGAACATGCTTCGATTTACTGTTCACGGGTTCGAGTCCGCCTTTCTCTATGAGATATGAGCAAGTCACATGTTGTGGCTCCAACAATCACGGGTGGTTTTTACGAAGTTTCCTCTCGGTTTTTCACCGTAATAAGGCAGTTTACAGTGTGGAGTGGACAATCCGTCGTCATATAAGTGAAATACCCTTGAGTACGACGTTAAACACCAATCAAACAAATCTATTGTAATATTGGACTGGTGTGCTATGATATGAGTGAAATAACGACATAAGCCCCCAGGACTGCATGAAACCTACCACAAACGAGCGACTCTGCCATGTCTTCACAATCCCTTTGGGCTTTAATGCTACACACTAAAGGCCTGCTTACGTCATACTATGATGTGATAGAACTGACGGTGACTGATGACAATTGACCGCTTATGTCACAAAACACCTTGTACATCAAAGACTAGAGGCAACTCACTGAAATTAGTTGATAGCAGTCTTTAGAGCGCTTATGTCACTTGCAATTGATTTGAACTACTCACAATCAGTTGCAACTGGACATAGAAAGTAGAACATGTGCGTCTATCTGAAACTGGATGCAACTAGTTGCTGAAAGACGCAGCAGAGATGCAGATCGCCTTAGGTCACATTCAAAGCTGTGACTGATTAGTTGCTGTTGATCATCGACTGGTCCACTGATCAGAACTAGTTCTCACTGGGACATAACATAGGCTTTACAATGTTAAATTGAAAGTCTAAAGTGAACCAGATGGAGTCTGATGTTTATCAATTTGCAAGTAGTTTATTAAAAGCCTACCACAAACGAGTGATTCTCGATCAGCATGTTTTCACAATCAGCAGACATTTTCTCTACCTGACTGACAATCAGCCGTATTATTCTCAAAATGGCTCTGACTGAAAACCTGCATAGAAATTTTGGCATGGCCTAAGGAATAAAGTCAACAATGTTTTATCCTAAATTATGTGAATGTGTGGGGTTACTGATTCGAATCATATCTTTGAATATATACAATTTAAATAATAAGTTTAGGCCGCATATCAGTTTTCTTTCCTTTAATGCTCCAATCTTCTGTCACCTGTTTGTCGCACTCTAAATTGATAGTAATTAAAACTAGTGACCACTACCCACTAGATTAAGAAGTATGATCTAGTGTCCACTCAGCTAGTGCATTGGGTGTTTTAATGAATTGAGGCACTTAACTATCAGTGTTTAAGATGGTAACTTATCCCTGAAACTGAAACTAGACTCTATTTTATTGTCAATTCAGTCACTCTTGTGGACCCCAAAATATTTACCTTTATTATATTAACATGGTGTTTTTGTTTTCAAATTTAACAGGATTGCTAAAAAAAAAAATGAAACTGTGTTGTTATACTTCAGTGTGATCTGTAATTTTATTATGTGTTGTTTTTTTTAGAAAAACGTCAAAAGTTTGACAATGGGGAAGATCCGTTGGATCCCGAACAGCAGCAAGGAGGTCATGGGGGTCCATTCTGGCACCAGGGCTTTGATCCATTTGGATCCGGCGGAGGATTCAAGTTTAAGTTCAACTTCAATTAAAGCTGATAAAACTCCATATCACTATCATCAGTATCATCCTATTTCATATGTACAAATTACTTTCACTTTTTGTTCATTCTCACACAATAATATAATGTGGATACATTCTGTTTGACATTTTCCAAAAGTAATACTTCAAGGGTACTCTGTTTTGCTGTCTTTGAGTTTTGCACCACAGGATTTACTGAACTGAATAATGGAAACAATTCCCTGAATTAATACAGTTTTCTGGATCCTCTTTATTTTGGCATGTGGACCCCTGGGGTGGTCTTGGCTCAGTGATCTGTACTACAGTGATTGCCTTGACTCAGTGGGTTGTTCCATTACCCTGGTAATACTCCATCAATGTGTTAATTAGTCACATGGAACCTGGCAAAATCCACCATCACACAGTGCTGATGGTTGATGGAGATTGACCAATCACAGTGCAGCTCCTGAAGACTGACAAGTGGATGAATTGCACTGCGTTTCTTTGCATTTGATAATTGTGAATTTATTAAACTTACAACAGCGCTTCATTCAATAAAATCACGTTTGCTATAGAATTGTCATTACATTAACAGTAATGTATGACATAATCTGTTAGAGAAACTGTCTGTGTTTTGTCACCATTTAGTAGGAAGTTGAACACCAAACCAATACTATTTTGTGTCCTTACCAACACCTTATTATTCTGCCTTGTTTACTGTTTATTTATGGACCTTTGTTAAGTTTTATCTCGAAAGAATCAATGTGTTACATTCAATTGTGCTTGTGTTAATATCTGTTGTAATGTTTGTGCTAGAAGAGTATAAGAAGTCAGTAAGCAAAACAAATAAGACCTTTCAGACAAAACCAATTCATGATAAGAATAATTTTTTTTATAAATCTAAAGTTTTTCAGAAAGCTGTAATTATTTAAATCTGATACTTTTGCTAATTGTTACCACCTTTTATTTTACCATGTTAATTTAACTTTTGTATTTAATGAATTATGTTCACTTACTGTTTGTTATATCCTTAATTTAACAAAAAAAACGTACAATAATTTACTAAATTAATAACACCAACTCTTTGCTCTCCCACATAAACATTTGCTTCTAGAAGTTTGTGTTTTAATTTATTTAATGCAACACACATATGACTCTTAAGCAATATATAATCAACAACAAGTAATGTTTTATTAGTTCTCTCATACAAAGTTCGAATCAGTAATGAGTGTTATCTATCTGATAATTAGTAGCACAAATTGAGGGATAGATGCCTCCCAGTAACAATGCAAACATTTTGTTGAAATTCTGAGCTCAAAGATGGTTTTTGATCCAGATTATTACTGAAGGTTAACTTTTGTTCAATAAATGTTTGCATCAAGTAATTTATTGTGAAAACATTTGAAATCAATTTCAGTTTCTTGTCAAAGATCTACACTGTCCACTCAAAAGATTCCAAGCAGTTGGAAGACAACCTGTTCTTCTTGTGTTCTCGGCACTAAGGAGCAACTCTTCTTACACACCCTCTGGCTATTCTGTTGTAATATTATTGACAATAATATTATTATTTTTTTTTAAATTAAATTTTAACTTACTTTTTAACTAGTATCTCAATATTTGAAGTTTGTTCGAGTGTGTTTACCTTATTTTTGATTTCTATTATTTAACCCACACACACAAGGACTTTTTGCTTGTGTTATTATCTCTTGTTTTGTTTTTTCTTGACTTAGATTTGCTATGTTCTAGCAAACAGCATGGACTTTGTTATATGCTTTGTTTTCTAGTTTAAGCCAGAAAAATCATCATGAAATTAATTAGGTAAAAAGATGGATCACTAATCATTTCTCTGAAACACCCATCTGATGAAGATAATTGTGTAAATTAACTCCTTATAGTCTCCCTTGAAGCTGCCACTCACAGATTTTCTTCTCAACATGTCCACTGCTCTCAATTCTCTTATTTTAATCAGACGAAATTATTTGATTTTCAGTCCGCAGTTCATTTGAATTTAGTGTTTTATTCTTTTGGACAGCTTTTAATATAGTGCATAATTTGAATAGACAGACCGATACATTGGTCTAGATCAGTCTTAATCTGAAGTTTGTGTTTGTTGAATGTTTTATTTATGAAATATTTTGATCCATTTTCAGTTATTCAAAAAACTGACTGCTTTCAAAATATAAGAATATTTTTGAAACGGAATTGTTTTCCTGAATTGTTTTATTTAGAAAATAATGCAAAAGAATAAAAAATGTACAAAATAAACTTAATTTTGGACGACTTGTATTTATTCTTCAATTCCCTTTCAACATGGTGATAGAGCTATATCAAAGGACAATGGACAGAAACATCATACAGAAGAGATCCAAACATTTCCTCTTTCGTTGTGACCTTCGAAAAGGGTCGCATTTTCAATCGCCATTTAATTGGGAGAGTATCGCTGTGAGGTCTTGCCAAGGGATAGTTCTTAATAACGTCTCGACTTCCTCAATTTCTTCATGCCGTTTTTATTTAGGGGATAACCGTTAATACCTAACATGAACAGCAACAAGAAAATGGGAAGACATTATTTACGACAAGTTGACTAGTTGTTTGTTGCCTGTGACATCGAGTGTGATTCCCATGACCCGTTAGTCAAGCAAGCCGTTATGTGAGTGAACTAGCCTTAAGTACTGTTAAACCCCTATCAAACAAACTAAATAAGCCACACGATATATGGACTCTAGTTCATTTTATCACCACAATGTCTGTCTATCGAGGCTTGTTGTTTTCTTGAGCGGGATACGTGTATATATACAGGACACCTAGATCGAAATCAACCAGCTGTTTAAATGTAGATATCGTTTGACTAACTAGAGGACTGCGTTGAAGACCGATCAATCGATCAAACATACTAATCCTTCTGTGATAACGGAGGACAAAATGACTGCATACACTTTCCATAGACCGAGGGAGAACGTACGCTCTTATTTTGGTGTTTAACGTCGTTCTCAAGGGTAGGCCTACCGTGTTTTACTTATATGACGACGGACAGAAATACAGAACATCACAAACAAATCTGCTTCCCTTTAGCTCCGAGAACACCAGGGCAACAGAAAGCAACCTCTTTTCTCGCCTCTTACGATCGAACGAGGGAGCATTCTGCAGTGCCATGACCCACCCGCTCCCTCACCCGTCCCAGTAGAAACCGAGCTTTGTTTAATGCTTACCAAGTTCGCATCACGCGGATTACCGTAACAATCTCTATCGCTTGTCAGGGGTAAGAGGGAGCGGGTGGGCCATGGCCCTGCAGAATACTCCCTTAGCTTCCTCGGTCGATCGTAAGA
>JAVFBW010016667.1:5359-29067 GCA_034783835.1 Mopalia ciliata
ATTTTCCCCCCCCCCCCCCCCCCCCCCCATTTAAAAGATACTTAGGCTAATCGGTTGAAATCCTGCCTGTATATGTCCACAGTTACAGTCTCAGTTAAAATGAACAATTTCTCATCAAGTAGAAAGCTTTCCACTTTGAGCAAATAAGTCAAGATAAGACGAAAGATTGCTGTAGTGTAATACCCCGAGGCCCTTCCACATCGTATGTCGCTGGCTTTTGTAGTCAGACTGTTACAGAATTGGATAAGTAAATACCAGATTGTGAATGGTGATACCATATGAAAAGGTATTGGTAAGGCCACGTTTTTGTGGACGCCTTCAGTACGAGGATTTTGTCTTTGACAGTTTAAATATTTGGCAATTCTTGAATAACACAATCTCATTTTTGACCGGAGCAATAGCTTTCTCAACCAAATCCCTCTTTAGCAGTGTTGTCAAGAGCGTACGGTTCTGCGAGTGATACATATCGCTTCCATGCCCAGTTTCCTGATCGGTCAATTCAGTTTGATGTCAGTTAAGTTCCCTCTATTAATGATAACTAGACTGCAATGGTTACATTTCTGTACAATCCATCTCCGGACACTGGGTAGTATTTCGTTTACGTGTCTTAATTCGAGTAGCGTAACCAAGAGCTATCTAAATAATGAGATTGACATTCTGTCATCTGACATGTACTGATGAGAAAAATTTGATAGGATCATTGTTTATATATATTCATAAGAAATTTAGTTGCACATCTAGCATGAACACATTTCACTATGTATGTGTGCCAGTGCGGCTTTTGACTATTCGAGTATCTAGCCGTCTTGTCTTCAGTTCATCATTGAATCCTAGCATTTGAGTTCATGTCTTGACATTTGTATGTTGGCGTCCTGTGTGTTCATGTCGCAAATCCGACAGGCACCTTGTCATCAACTGAAGGCACCAGAGAGTTGCCACTTTGCTTGCTTTTCACGGTTCAATTCATCTCCGACCACATCGTTAAGCTATCTAAGGCAGTATACATGGCTTCAAGCCACTTTGTTTCATCATGTGTAGAATAATAGTTACCGTAGATCACAAGACTACTATGAACAGCTTCCACGCCTGGCTATATTAGAGTGGATGGGGTAGAATATTTCCGCCCTGTTACCAACCAAACAACGTCAATGTAATGCTTTCATAATGGTCAAACACACTTGGGTAAGACGTTGTAAAATTGAACTAATTAACAAACACCGACTTTAGATAGGACAGTGTCCCATTGGGTGAAGCTTGACTGAGTGTTGCTGAGTGTTCTCAGAATAAGCTGATCGCATGCCAAAGTACATATCCACTGTACCTTTTCTCTATGCTGATTTATAACTAACTCTTCATTATTTACATGTCTGTATTCTATTAACCATATAACCTCAGCTTATGAGCTAGACTACTGAATAAAACATGACAACTAATGCCTTCCCCGGAGAATGAGAAAAAACGCCATTTGTAAGGATAAAAGAGTCAATAGAACTGTCCTGCGTTTAAACTTTGAATCAATCTTCCAAGATTGGCAATCTGAATGGAATGTATGATTTTATCTTGATTAAACTTTAAAAGCATACAGTCCTTAAAGAAAAAGGCTAACTATTTAACAGAATAGAAAACCCAGCCCGGTTTACTATATTGAGATTCAGACATTTACTACCTGGATAATAATTTGTGGTTGTTCTGCAATGTGCCTCTGTAACTCAGTCAAATAGAGCGCTTATCCGTTCAGTCAAAGACCCAAATTCTAATCCTCATTAGAAATATACATGAATACATCAAATCACATCACATTTGAAATAAACTGAGATAAAAAGAAAAACAATTTAAAACACTTATCAAAACTAAAACTTTGGTAAAGCTCAAAATAGCATGATTGCACCAATTGGTATGCCTGCATAATCTTACATATCAAAGTATTTGCCTAATAACCTTTGTTGTTTCCATTTGGAGTACACCGTCGTCATATCCATGAAATGTCCAAGCAATCAATCAATCGATCACTGAATCAATCAACCAACCAATCACTCGATATTGAATGTTTTATTAAAGAACAAGAAGCTTCAATATAAAATGTTATTAATTCAATATAATCTTTATTTCCGTAAATTATACACGTATCTAGTGTCCATTTTGTGTATTTTTTTTAGTTCTGCTAATGGTTTTCGGCGTGTGAGTCCATAGTCACAGAGAAGTGTTATCGCTATTCTAAGTATGACGGCATTTAGCTTGTTACAGTCTAGAATTGTCGCGAGTATTAATTTCTGTTCTAATCATTAAAATATCCTTTTAGCGCGGCGTTTAAAACCATACAAACAAAAAGTAACTTGGTCTAGTGTTTGGTGCCAATTTTCTACCAAACTTAACCCAGGTGTGACTTTGTGGTTAAATATATAGCGTCTGTCAATAAAATACTTTTCAAAACGATTTCCATTGATGACCGACTGATCGGCTATATTTGCCTATGGTATGTTTCTCCTATAGTTAAATAGAGAAATGATACTGACAGCTGAAATATAATGACAAACTTCTAGCCACTGCATGTGTTGTTCTTGTCCCATGCACCATTGTAATTAATGGAAGTCTGTATTGAATTGAACCAATTCATTTCTTTGTGAAGTATATCCTTAATTAGTGGTGAAATAGTTAGCACAGTTTGATCAGGTTGTCCAGGCTATGAATCGTACAAATTTGGCTCGGCGTTTAACCTATCCGTCCTGGCGCTGAACTTTCTTCCCGTAACAGCCGTTTGTCTCATACCCATCGATCGACGTCTTTTATTTCGCTTAGTTTCCTTGATAGAGATGTATTGCCCAGGCGAGCCACATTTGACAGCAAGACCTGTCAGTGGTTGCCAAACTGTTGTTATTTGACCTCAATTTTCTCCATCGGAACATTTTTCTGACAGCTTATCTTCCATTCATCACAGGGGCTAAAGCTGGTGTGAATGAGGTAAAATGAGATACTAAGAGGACTCTTTGACATGTATTTTCTCTTTATTCAAGAACGAAATAATAATAATTCAGTCCGTGGCCCACTTTGGAAAATAACGTAAATAAATCTATTTTTCTGGTCATCGCGAATGCACCAATTCGGCACGCTTATATTCGCAAAGTTAACTTTATTAAAACACATAATTATTTTGTTTTGTAGATTATAAAATGACTTTGCTGTTAAATATAATAACCGTTACTTTTGTATATCTACAAGAAGGAATCATGCAAGATGCGTCTGTGTCATAGATATGTTATCTACTAGTGTATAATAGCATGCTTCATGGGTGTGTCAACAGTTTGTTAATAAGTCTACACAAACCTTATTTATAGCTCATCTAGTCTTCACGTGAAAGCATTTATATCTAAATAATGTATGACCTTGCATTTAGTTCTACCTACATCTTGTTATTTGAAATAAAGAAGTCATAATTCTTGTCTTACATTATAGCGAGTGTGCATCCAGAACAAGAAATATCTAAACATACGGAAGTACGACCACATGAATTAACAATAGTGTTCACTATGGAAATTAAAAATAATTAAAAAATGAGTAAATAATACGTACACAATCCTCTCCCACACACACGAGCGTTTAATGGTCTTCCTCAACAGAAAGTAACATTTGTAACAGATATCTCTAAGTAGAAAATCTTATAAATGTTAGCATTATACGAATTGTTAAAAAAATGTCTCACAGATGATATATAATTTCCCATAAAGCTGTACTTTATTTTTTTTCCAAAAAGAGACATGATATATTTAGGGGATCTAACAAAGTTTAATATTAAGTCCTGGCGATGAAATATATTCAACATGATAGCTAGTGAAGGGAAACCCCAAGAGGTTTTTGTTGACGACATTCGTTGTCTCACTGGAGATTTCTTACTCGTTTGTTCGGCGCCTGAATTCTCCTTCAATGTCGAGCTCTGTACCAATCATTGCTAAACGAATTACAACGATTTGGAATTTTCTTTTTGTCTTAACATCTGAGAAAGCATATTCACAGTTCAAGACAAACAAGAAAAAGCAATTCAAGCATGTCTGTCTTAGGTGCCCATGTTTGTTTGGTCGTCCGTCTGCATGCCAGAGTAATTGATCAATTAGCATTAACCAATTTACAATGGAATGTGCTTAGTCGACTTCTACGCTATGAAAATGTTTAATATTTTCTTTTTTTCTGAGTCACTAATTCCTGAGTTACGTTTTCATCTCCGGGGGAAGTAAATCATAGACCAGCAGAAATATATATTGTGTGCAATACTTGCAATTTAAGACTAGCAAATGTATCCTTCCTTGGCGTGTATATGCTGTAACGTGGAACTGGTACTATAACTAGAGTAGCTTGGTGTTTAAATAGAAACAAAGCGTCTTCTAACATGTCATGTTTGACAATATAGCGAGTCTAGTCTCGTCAAATCCTTATGCGTTTGCCTCTTGAATCCTTCAGCATTTCAATTGTATAAGGGTCGATTCCGTGTTCGAGAAATGAGAGAATTTCTACAACTGTCAAGGCTCTATCGTTAGTCGTCCTTTAGTTGGCTGGTTTTATTTGGTTAACGGTCCAATAAACGGTATTAAGAGAGAAGTCTGTTTTGAAGCGTCAATGGATTATTTCCCGTGTAGAATTCTATCTTCGCGAATACCCTTGTCTCCATTCGTCTCAGTCTGTCTGAAAGAGGGTCATTTCTAAACCCCATGTCAGTTATAAAGCAATAACCGGTCTGGGTTTTGTGAGGGAAATCTGGAAACGTTTCAGTTTTGACAGTTATGTGTGTGGATATGTGGAATCATGGGCGTCTTAGAAGACTATTCAGTCTATATGTGGTATCTATATATGTCAGTTATAACATAGATGGAGGCTCCATTAATGTCTCATAGCACTTTAAATCAAATCATTCACATTTATGTCCATCATCTCGCCACCTATTTCTCTTTTAGAAATGACCAAATACAGCTTGTAATAGTTCTGATATGAAATAGATTTCGGGATATGGTACACTGGACAAATGCACCAATTATCTATTTAAATAATGTCGGAGAAATTTAACGTAATAACGGCCGACGCCCATTACCCTTAACATCAGATTGGTGGATCTCGAAAGGAAAGCAACCTCGTCAGCCCAACTGACATTTCTCTCCAGTGGCTCCCCATCTTAACAACGCATTCGGGCGGGTTTTCACACAGAAGTCCAAATATCTCCGATTAATGATATCTGGTGTTATACCTGAGTCATTCTCATAACGGTTCATTTTCTTTGCATTATTTTATTTCGTTAACGCACCAATGATTGCTGTTTAACAATTCCATGTTTAAAAGATGCTATTGTGGTTATTTCACGTATATATTGAAAATGTAATGTTCCACCATTGCTAAATTAAAACAACATGACGACATGTGTTTGGTACATCAGTACAGGCAGGAGTCATTTTGTAAATGTTCTATTGTACGATGTACATACTTGACAACAACATGACGACATGTGTTTGGTACATCAGTACAGGCAGGAGTCATTTTGTTAGTGTTTTATTGTACGACGTACATGCCTGAATTTCTTTAAAGTCTCGCTGAAGATTCACGAATAATGTTTCAATTTTGCTTGGCACATTGTCAACTCTAGATTTATCTCCATTGGGTAACGTACGTTTTCGGTTGTCTTTTTGTATATGACTAATATATAGCCCTAAAGGGTCACATTCGTTTTCTCTTTTGATAAACTGTTCTGACTGCTTTCCACAAATATTGTGGGACAGAAGTCACAATATTCGCCTGTCTAGTTCCTATGACCTTTGCTACTTCACTCGGCCAATAAAACAGATCTGTCATGACCGGAAGTTGCGTATTATTGTTAAACAAGTCAAAACGGCCGTAGGAAGATTTTTTTGGAAGTATAAACAAGGGACCAGTTGCTCGAAGCGCTACTTATTTTAATTCCCTATTAGAAGACGTGCCTTCGTGTTGTAGGTCTATCTTTAATCCCCTGTTAGCGATATAGTCTGGTGTTAGCGACTAATACTCTTTCGATAAACTGGCCCCTTGGTGTCTTATATGCACAAAAAGACAGGCGTAATACACGATGAGAAAAACCTTGACCTTGTGATGTAGAAATGGTCACAGGAACTAGAGAGGTGAATATTGTGGCTTTTTGTGGAAAGCAGTCAGAACAGTTTTACAAAAGAGAAAACGAATCTGGAACGATAGGGCTATGTATCAGTATGTACATATGATAGCGTAACACGCAGCCCAATGTAACTACCGTATGTATATGCCTTAGTGGCGTGTGAGGTTATGTGGTTTTCTTGTGCTATATTCGGTATACTCAGCTAGTACGTGACAAAGCACTGCCGGCTTTGATTCAACTAATTGGTTTTCTTCACACTTGTATTCCATTGATTATCTGAGCTAATATAGGAGATCAGCGCGGATATGTTTATTGATTGCTTAATTTTATTGACCTAGAAAACCTAAAACGATATCACTTGGGATTATTGGAAGGTTAGATAGAGGAAGCTTTCTACTGATACCCTGGTGCTAAACTTCTACAGTTTGTCCCTTTGTGTCATGTACAACGCCTTCCTGCCCAGTGTATTCTGGAGTAATTAGTACATATTTTGTTGTTGAATACGCTATAATTTGACATGGAAATACACACACAAAATTAATATTCCATGTTATGCTGTATCACAAAAATACACATAATGATGAAAAATTCACTTTTCCAGATTTGTCTCTTCTACAATGTAGGCAGATCGGCATGTAATAGAACGTCCTTTGTCAATAAAATGTTTGCAAAATAACTCTAAGACACATTATCTAGAGAAGGGAATGTGCAACAGATAGCTACAAATTATACCATTATTACTTTAGTTTGGTTGGAATTACAGACAATTTCTACCAAAAAATGTTTGACATGTGTCATCTGTTCTAACCGGCGGCTCTTGTGTTTTGGGTGTTTTTTTGTGTGTGGGTTATTGATTACGTTTCCTCATCCGGTGTTTTTGCTCAATTATTTCATCAACTGAAGATGAATGGCATTCATTCCAGATGTTATTTTCGTAATGTTCGTCAAGGAGTCAAATCTACTGCTCATAAATAAGTACTGTCTTTGTGATACAAATTACAGTGCAAGAAAGACACCCTAATTAACTATCTTGCTATATTCAAGATGAGCTGTCATAATGGTAAAACTACTGGATTAAACAGGCTATCCCTAAACAAAGGAGCCGGTCGAGTTATTTCGTTCTCTCTAGTAATGTAATTGTTGTTGATTTATATTTATCACAGTAATAGTGGCCCAGAACTGTGGTTCAATGGTAAGAGTATCAGGCCACTGATCCTCCTGCCATGTTTCGCTCACGGGTTTAAGTCCGTCTACCGACCTCGGATATATCAGTGAGTCACACTATGTGGCTTTTTGGAGGTTGCCTCCAGATTTTCTATTGTATTTAAGTAAAGGACAGTGAAAAGTGGACCATCAGTCGTCCTGTAATTGTACATGTACTTGTAATATCCTTAAATGTGAAGCTAACCCCCCATCAAAGAAACAATAAAACCAAATACTTGTGGTACAATAACAGTTTTTTAACTTCTATAAAAGTACATGATTAATTTGATGGGGCAAAATTGATTAATCCTCTTTTCCTGATGGTTGTACAAATATAAATCAGCAGGTCCTTCCTTCTCCTATCCATTATTGAATTTATTTCAGATTAAATAGCAGAGCAAAATGATTAATTTGTGTTTACACAACATGATTGATTAGATTTGGGATTTGGAATATGTCGGATTTTTCGATTTTTTTACAAAATAAAGAACCAAATTAATTTACATGAAAATTAATTTAAGTTGGGACAGTGGGTGATAATCATGCCACTGGAAGATGCAAGAAGCAATGAAGATGAAGTCACAAAAGATTAAAGCCGTTAAGATTTGTTTTGTTTTCACAATTTAATTGCAATTTTCACAATTTAATTGCAATACCTGTTTCAAATCAGTGTGGATTTTTAATTAAGCTTCAAATTTAAAAACCACTTCCTTATTTATACTGCATTTGAGTGTACCCTTCCGTTTTTGCTACGAGTGTTTAAAAAACTCAATATGTCATGTAACTGAATAAATATGCCAATTGCAAATATTTATATATGAAAATTTTGTAAGCATAGTAAAATCATAGTTAACATAAGAGTATTCTAAACGATGTTGGTTTGCTGCCAAGAAGTAAATGCGGCTGAGCTACCGTGGCAGCTTGTTCAGTAAACATCCAAACAGTCGTAATGTATTTTGCGATATACATATTCTACTGTGTGTAGATTACGCCGAACTCTCTGTCGATATAGCTTTTGTGCACAGTCTAGATTTTATCTGTAAATGAAGATAATTTGGTTGAAATAGACCTTGGTTACTCAAGTAACACAAGCTCAGAACACACACGATTTTCCTTCCATTTTTGAGTGAAAAAAAGCAAATTTTAAACATTTCCTACTGGATAGTGCAAAAAATATTATCACTATTTTTTTTTTGCCTCTTTTTTATTTAACAAATATAATGGTAGTTATTTTCTTGAAGACATTATACAACGGCATTTGTATGCTATTTAGCGTCTGTTTTTGGCAACACTGGAAAACATCTGTATACCCTAGGGCGTTGTCAGTGATTAACTGAAGTTGGCGTTGTGTTCTATAGAAAGCATAGTTTCTTCATCCTTCCATTCTGGCACCGCTGCCGTTAAGTGTAATAACAATTCGTAATGCGTTAACTATCAAACAACTTCCTCGTAGAACTGCCTAACAAATGTAATGTCAATCAATAAAACAGTTTGTCAATAACCTCGGTAAGCTATAGGACTGTTCGTTAAATAACTTCAAAGGAAATGACTGCAATAAAAGTTTGATGGCACTCATCAAATCTACTCATTATACACAGAGTATTTATACGTTTACTGGGTTAATATAGCTGTAGGCTGTCTTCACGTTAGTTGTCCAATCGCTCTCATTAGTTACAAACCACATCTGTTACTCTATCATGTACGTTTGTAGAGCAACCCTTCGTGTCTGCAGGAATGACGAGTTACAAGTTTTTGTTCCTTATTGATAAGTTATTACAACTTAAATGATCTGTCCTGGGTGCAGTCAGATTACAAAAAATCGGGACAAAAATGTTATTGCTGATTGGGTTTCGTAATTTTAATTAAAAATCATTTATTTTAAAATGAATAATGGATTAAAATTTCACCGACTAAAATTACAAAACCACATGTCTGTCATTACTATGGCATAAACTGAAATGTCACGGGGCGTAATACTATCAACAGTACAATGTCACGGGGTGTAATAATATCAACAGTTAAATATCACGGGGCGTTATAATTTTAACAGTAAAATGTCATGGGGTGTAATACTATCAGCAGTAAAATGTCACAGGACGTTATACTATCAATACTAAAAGGCTCTGTTGGAAAAGCACTGTATACAGTAAGTTTGTTTGGTTGGTTGGGGTTAAACGCCGTTATTTATATTATTTCACACATATGAGGGAGTTCTAATCCAAATGCCTGAAGGAATCAACATTCGATGCCACTAGCAACGAAGACGGTACCAAAAATTCACAAGACGAAAAAAAGAGCCTGCGTAAATAGACCATTTCATTGTTACCCCTTAGGTCCGGGCGCAGTGGGGTAATCGAGGCTGCCTTTAAAATGTCCACCAATTAAAGATAGCATGAGTGCATTGAGCTCATACTACCCAAGCCATAAAAACTTAATATTTTTGACAAAAATCTCGATTTTTTTCACTGGTGATAATTTAAATAAGGATATACATGTACTATGCAAAAAAGGAAACAGACAAACACCAATGGCAAGGAGTACTTTCAGGGGTTTTGAAAGCTCCGAATAATACACACACCTTTAAGATTGCCATTTTGACTTCACTTTGCTGTGTTGATGACGCGCCACATTTGTTGATATTAGTCGCATATTTCCAGATCGGTCGTAAACATATTTTGTGTGCATATGTCATGTTCATATATAGTTTTATGACACAGTTGGAAACAACCGTAGGCCATTAATATTATAGCTTTGCTTACTTACCAACTTCTCAAATCAAAACAGCTTCAGCACTGAGTTTATTTTAATGGTAGCAATTTAGGTATAATATTAATCGATCAATCTAACGCAGATAACCTGTTGATTACTTACATGTATTTGTTAATAAACATGTTTACCAATTGACCTCCAACGTAAGCGAGAGTCCATTAAGGAAAAACAATACCCAATAAAGAACAGTATGTATAGGAGACTCATAACATCACAGTACATAACATGAGTCGTACGTTACCTTACATAGATTATCAGAATCAGAACTGATAAATTTGCATTATGGAACCGGATGAGGACATTTTGCTATATTTTAAAGATTTTTAAAAAAGAAGAGAAAGCTAAAAAAAAAAATTCTCACAATCTCTCCCATTTTATGTTTTGGTGTTAGTTCGCCTTTTATATTCGTCGAAACGGGAATAACAAACACCTGTTTGTCTTTTCCCAAAGGTTCATGGAGCTATTTTATGGATACGTGTTCTTTCTACAAAGCACAAAACTAATAAAATTGAAATTGCATGTTAATTTGTGAAATTTCACAAACTTCTTTTTTTTATCGTTTTATTGCCAAACAAATTTAAGACGTTATTTGATGGTTTTTCTACTGCTGACTTCTTCAAAAGGTGAATACCACGTCTTTTAAATTTCCTTAAAATTAAACAATTTTGAACAAATCTTTAATTTTATACAATCATGACACGATATATATTCACAAAAATAAAACGAAGGAAAGTCCCGAAAGGTGTTTTTTACTGTTATGCTTCAATCGTTTACTGAAAGATTACATAATTTTATATTTTTATATAACATAGAGACTGCATATCCAAGGTTTAAGAATACAAAAAGAGACAACTTCTGTGTGATTTAACTTTGTTTTGAATAGATTTAGTACATGTTTACCGGGAACTGTTATGGTTCTTTATAAAGACAGTTCAGTGTGAAAACTATATGACAAAAACAGTTCCTTGTGTTATAACAGATGATATATAACTACAGTTGATGACAATGGGTTCGTATAAACTGGTTCGTTTGATTATTGTCGTTTTCGTGTCCAAGTTTCGGAGAACAGTCAAGACTCGTTAGCTGGTTTTATTTGGTTTATGGTCCAATAAACGTTATTAGGAGTGAGTTTAGTGTTGAGGAGTCACTGGATTAGTGCCCGTGTTGAGCTTCATCTTAGTTAATAGCGTTGTGTGATCGCTTTTCTCCACATGAGGATTATGTCGGATATTGGTGTAAGGAATCCAGCTAATGACTGGTATTAGGTTTGGGTGAAAGTCGTTAAAGGTTTCACTTTTGTCAGTGATATGCTATGTGCTAAGAATCCACTGGTCCTTCATCTTCTTCTTGTCCAACAGAGAAAAAAGGCCTATGGACATGTGACTTGTCATTTGTCTTTGTACATGTCTTTCAAAGTAAGAAAAAAACTCTTTGTACATGTCTTTCAAAGTAAGAAAAAAACTCTATTATTATTATATTATACTGTCCGGGAATTGAAGAAGTCAACGATTTATCATCTACCAAATAACAATGTCTCAAGTTATGTCCTACGACGACGATGTGCGAATTGATGAAAGTCTCGCCGAGACTATATACTACCTGGTAATGGTTCGTTCAAAACAGTGCATTGCTTCTATACGATATGCTCGCACATTAAGTGACATATCGCAGTCGATTTTCAATCAAAGTTTTCTACACAATTGCATTAAATTGAGTATCCCAACCAAGACTTGCAATTATCACTGACAACTTTATCTGCTGCCTTATCATATTGGCCGAAAGCAAAAATAAACATAAAAGGGCTTCATAAGAGAGTTTAAGCATCGGTCCCTCTACATTCTTGGATAGTTATTTAGTGATATATGTAGGTAACGAACCGTTTTAACAGAACCTTGTTTAAACTATATACCAAACAAAGTATTTTTGGTTGTATGTTGCAGATGTGTGAACGCTAAAAATTGATTTTGTTTCCGTTGGAGTTTTTTTTGGCGATTTTCCACTTTCTTATAAAGTTCAAGCCAGTTGTCTCCAGAAAAGCATTTGACAGATTGCATCTGTTTTCTCCAATAGCTATGATTGTTGGGTGTTAATGGTTACCGAGTATTGACAACGTTTCCTTATTCACTATTTTTTTCAAACTTATCCTTAATTATATCATCAACTGACAACCGATGGTATTTATTCCAGATGTCATTAAGTGCCACTAATGTACAAGTCAATGCTACCATCAATAACAAAAAAAAAGTATTGTGCTCTATGATAATGATTACAGTACAAAAAAGATAATTAAATAAACTCAAGAGCTACTTATGGAAAGACAGAAATAAGTAAATAATCCCAGTCGTATAGTATAATTTTCTTTGGTTGGGGTTTAGCGCCGCACTTCACTTACAAATATACAGTTATTTGGCACACTTGAGTTTTCCTTTTTAGAGGCAATATATTAATCCAAAATTTAAGTCTGGCGACTTGAAGATTGAAATAAGTTGATTTATGCTCACCAAAAGAATCGTAAAAATAAACGTTTTTGAAAAAAACCAATAGAACTATATGATTGATTCGTTGCAACTAATTTGATAAATTTTATTCAGATAACGATTGTGTAAATATAAATCTAGAGGTTTTCTTCCTTCTTGTACAAGCATAAAGTTATTAAATTTATTTCAGATTAAATAACAGGGGACAGCAATAAATTTGTGTTTACACTACATGATTAGATTTGTGATTCGGAATATTTTGACAGATGGTTATCAAACAACTAAAGCAATTTGTAAGAAAATTAAGTTATGTTCGTGATAAACATGCTACTGGAAGACCAAAAGTAATGTTTGGAGAGAAATCCATGCCACCCATTAAAGTTTCGATTTTTTGTCCTGTGCATCAGATACAATGCTCGTTTTCAATTTTAAAAATAGGAGTTCAGTCAAATGTTACAAACTTATCATGTATCTATTAATATCTGTATTTAAGTTTTGCTGGTCAGCTCTTTCTACATATATACGAGTGTTTGAAAACGTACGTCTTGTCATATTATTGATACATCTTTGACAATTGTATGAAGCAAACGTAAACATAACGGCAATCAATCTTTCTATCTTAAGTAATTTCCCCGTTGCGAGCAATTTGTTTAGAGTCTGTTTAAGAAGGGAACTAGTCCCTTTAAAGCAGAATACCTGTGTAACTGGTAAATAATTGATTCACCAGTTGCTGTGCTAGTTGCAGTGTGGCTTGCTAAATGAGAAAGGTTGAAGACAAACCTTGTCAGCATAGTTAAATAATAGGTAACAGATGAGCCTGTCTAAACGGTTTTGGCTCGTCTCCAGCAACGTATAGAAATTCTCCTCAACTACAGGGGCGGTTGGTTCAGTACACATCCAAACAGTAGTAATGAACATCGCGATACCTTTTGACTTTGCATAGATTATACAGACGCCCAATGCGAGATTAACACCCTGCATTGTAAAGAAAGTTTGGTCGCAAACGAAACGTTAAATTACAACACACGGAATTCTTGCTGTTTGTATACGATTTAGTTAGGGCAAATTTCCTTTTCGTCTGTCATTTTATTCCATCCTTTAATTATTGTACTTTGTTGTTTCGAAATATTTTTTTAGTAATGTATGCATCGCATGTATAGCGTCGTTGAGACATGCGTCACCATCTACCATGGTTTTTACGACGTAATAGCTCTAAATTATATCTTGCAAAGTTTTGTTCACTCAATTTGCCAGAGTTTGGGACTCTCTGTCTCTTTGGTTCTCGAATTGTCATAGAACCCCTACACATATCCACAGTATTAAATAAAATTTTGGAAATATTCTTGGTGAATTTTATTAACTTTCGTTAATAACTTAAAAGGAAAGTACTTATGGAAAATGGTTGATTATTGCTGTACATGTTGTACTGGGGTATATGGAGTAATGTAGCCGATAGATGCCTATAGCTTTTCACATACTTTTCCAATAAGGCTCAATATTTACAAGCCTGTTACTCGTCTGTTACTCTACCTCGTGCATTTCCAGAGCAGCCATAAATTGAACTTTCTCTTTAACCGAAATGACATGTTAGCTTTCTTCTTCCTTCTTTAACACGAGAAGAGTCCCTTTACAATGACGACAGTTGCATATCGTTAACATCACCATAATTGAAGCGTCAGTACTTAATAGTCAAGGACGAAAGAAAGGCTTGTTTGAAATATGTTTGATATCCACTCCTATAATCAGTATAACATCTCTCATAAAAAGAAATAAAACTTAATTTAGAAAATTTTAAATTATCTTCTCTTTGAGAATAAAGCAGAGATCAAGTTGCTTTGGGAAAAGAAGTTTGTCATTTGTATTATCAAAGTAATATTTCTGTCGGTATTTATGATAAAAAGAAATGATAATGAAGGAGAAAATAACCCTATGATTACTTGCACTGCAGTAAAAACATAAATGGCATTTTTTTTCTTTAATTTGACATACTCGGTAATATGACGTTGAGTAATGCAGCAATCTGCTTCGATTATTTTAATATGACCTTTGAGTGTGTATGCTGGTAAGTAGTTCAAAGCGGCAATAACAGTTTTGAGAAACAGCTTTTAGTCCCTCACTTAAGAACAGTGGGATTGATTCGCGAATAAATACAAAGGAATTACATTAGTTTTTTTCCCCCAAAATAATCGGCGAAGGGTATATCGTAATTCAAAAAAAAACGTAAAGTATTTTTCTGCCTGAATGTTTGGTAAAAAACTAAAAGCTTTTCCGGATTTTTAAATATAGTCCAACGTGCAAATACGCAAAAACGAACAAAAGTGCCGAAATATATGTGTGGATAGCTACTTTCAAAACCACTAAAGGTAAAATCAAATGGAAAAGTAAATAATTACAATGAAAGTTACTGCTCTTTGGATTTTTTCTATCCCCGATTCAATCTCAGGAGTTTCCTTGCTAAAGGTGATGATCCTTACAATTATAATGTGTTAATTTTACATCACACAAAACATTCAGTTCTTATTGGCAAATAAACATGTATCCCAAATGAGTGATTTTGAAGCACCATATACTTCAAAGTGTAAAAAGAAGCTAATAAAGTAATGAAGCTATATGTTGTCTCAATTTTCCAATATTCATAACGCTCAATAAACAAACCACATCTGTTAATTTTGCACATTTCCACAGCAGCCATAAATTTAATTTTTTGTTAGCAGATATGACAAACTGTTTTTGTTGACCTTGAAAACAAACACAGTTTATTAACGCTACAAGTTGGCGCAGATTGCCATTCCTAAAAAGAACTCGACTTCCGACAAAAAAAAAATATGCGTCATTAAGTAGAAATACATCTGTCGTAAAGAAAACAACTTAATTGATTTTGAAAGCAGTAGGAGAAAGGGATTTGATTAATTTTGTCGTAAACAAAACAATTTTCTTGTCTTCTTGAATCAAGGAGAATTGCAGTTTATTATAAATCTTCCACTGACTGTAAAACACAAAAGGGTAATTCTTTTAACAAGCTGACATCCGCCATAATGTCATGTTGAGTAATGCAGTCACTAACTTTATGAAACTTTAATGTCATCCTTGCGTGTACACTGGTCAAAATAATTCGAAGACAAAAGTCTTTCAATCCAATTCAGAAAACGGATATAGAGTTGTATTTAAAAAAAAAGTTTTTTGTTTGGTAGAAACATAAGACTAAGTACTGAAAGTTTACTTTCCATCTTTTCTTAGTGTAAGTTATCCGATATCATGGACGTTTATCATAACATTTTACAAGAAATAAAAGTATATTCATTTATTTGAGGAAATATATCAAATACTAATTTACTTAAAAACATTAAACGCAAACAAGCTTGTTTCGACCAGTGTGTTAGCGACATAAAGTTATGTTCGGCTTTACCTTGGTTAGATGGCAGTCATTAATTAGATTAACACACCACGTCTGCTACTCTACTTCGTAAATTTCCAGAGCAGTCGTAAATTGAACTTACCTGTCTACAGAAATGACATGTTAAAAGTTCTTCTTCGTTCGATAAACAAACACTGGTCAGTAATACTCGGGTTTTGTGTACTTAGACTGTTCTGAAACCGGCTAAGCTTCTGACAGTAAATGGAAGATTAAGTTTCTCTCTTCCTCACTGCAGGATAACTTACTAACTTAAAATAAATTCAACTGTTTGAAAAAATTGTCGTGCTCGAAGAGAAAGTCAACATTTACATGATTTCTTTTCAAGTTTAAATTGATATAAAAAATGGTTAATTAAGTTTCTGTCTTTTGTTTTAAAAAAATGCATGGATGCAATGTGATTGACATTGATAAATGTTGACGCTATATAAGTTAACAGTTGGCAACAACAAAAAATCAAGAACTGCAATTGTAGTTATTGACATAAACCCCGTTTTGGAGAGCTTACACGAAAGTAGACAGTAAACAAATTACCTAGCAGAGTTTCCTTCTTTTAAATTATTGGGTTTTGTATCGCCAATTTCTCCTTCACATCAGCCATGTGGTGGTAGTGAGCTAACCGTGATTGGTTGACATGAGTTAAACTCCAGCTTGGGCTCCCCAAAATTTGAAACATTTGAAAGTGACAGGTTGTCCATGAAACCCTGCAGCTTTCTCTTTCACCATAGGCCATATCTCCCTCCACTGCTGTGTTATTTTGTTTGTGTTAGTGAGTTTACATAGCGGTTTCTCCATCCAAATTTACCGGCTGTTTGGCTCACACAGAACCTCCCGTGAGGTTACTATATACCGTATAGTTATTTCCTCTCTTCCTCCTGTCTCTTAAACGTGAACTGTTGGTGTATGATCGGGTAAGATTCAAGAATGGTATTGTTAGCAGAATTGAGCTGCAGAAATTATAAGGCTCAAAGTGTTGTACTCGGCAAGTGTTTTAATAAAGATACGACTAAAAATACTTAACTCAGAT
Organism: Mopalia ciliata; assembly: GCA_034783835.1. Lineage (NCBI taxonomy): Eukaryota > Metazoa > Mollusca > Polyplacophora > Chitonida > Mopaliidae > Mopalia > Mopalia ciliata. The sequence continues at coordinate 22,369 of JAVFBW010016667.1, forward strand.
AATTGTGCCACTTTTTGATATAAAATAGATGAAAGAGAAACAATTAAATATTTCCGTTTCTTGTGTGACATAAACATGAATTGTATTGGAAAAGGAGTGAGTAATTGCTAAAGTCTAAGAAAACTGTCTGTGCATACGCCGTGCATAAAACTCTATTAGACTGATGTTAGCTTTAGAATATAGCGTGGGATATGTTTTTACTAACCTTCAGATCTTCGTCCATGACGAAGTGCAATGAGCACAGAAGGGATCATACTTGTTGCCTCCTGCCAATATAATGACTTTGTCAAAAGTTAGCTGCGCTCACGAAATGTGGAGTTTATAAAGTGTTTTGGCGGCATCATTTTCATAAATTTAGCACACATGCAGGACATATTGGATGCTGAAAATGTGCCTGAGGCAAGGTTACTTATAACCTCTATTTCCATTCGTTTGCTTGAATCTTGCATATACTCGTGCCTTGCTTTACCTATTCGTTTATCAAGCAGCCGAGGGAACAGGACCTAAACATGAGTTGGGAGTGTTTGTTAAGGCTGCGGAAAATATTCAACTATGGCACAGTCCTCATTTCTTCTTAACACCCTGAGTTCACCGACTGTATACACCTACGACAATGAAGCGGTAAGACACGTAGATCAAAATGAGTTGACAAACTTCACGTAATGTCCCTAGTGAGTTTGACTCCTTTGTCCGCGATTCACCAAAGGTCACACGTATGTGGTATTTTTTCACCCCATGATAGATCAAATATACAGGAAGTATTTAAAATACCATTACTACTAGAAAAACTCTGGTTGTTATTCACGTAAAGACTAACCGAATAATGCAGAACGAAAATCACTAGAAATTGTAGTTTACTTAAAGATAGTTTCTACAATATCGTCGATATAATTTAGACAAAATATTGGACTTTGTTAATAGTATCAACGAAATCTCTAGAATGCTGACTGTGTCTAATCCTTTGGGATGTACTCCCGAATTATCATGTTATTTGTACTATTCGGCTGCTTTCTTGTGTTGAATTTGTAGATGAGCTTCACATTTTCTGTTTTTAATTCGTTGCTATATATTTGGTCTATGGCGCTATCGTGTTTAACCTTGTGTTTGTGTGGCGGATTCACGTTTGATTATATACCTTGTCAACACAATTGGAATATAAATGCCGACATTTGAATTGCCGTATGTGGTGTCAATGCTCTGATTGAAGGAATTCGAATTTGTTTGCGGATATCGCTTGGATCTCTAAATTCTTAGCAATCCCTTGTGGGATGGCAAGTGAATACATTTATTTTTCCACTTGAATGTTTTGAAAGAACCACCACCCCATGTACTGGTGTGTAATTTCTTGAAGGAATGTTATGGATTTTTGTACTTGATATTTTGTGCACAATGGAATCGTTAGCTGCTATGAACAAGCCTGATATTGAGAACTCAACTCCCTATAAACCAAAACGAAAAGTTTGGTTTTCTTTTGCCAGTGGGCATCAGCGAACTTTGCCGAAGAAATCTGTTTGTATAAATACTATCTTCATAACATTTCTGTAATCGATTATCTCACCTAGTTCAGCAGTTTTATTTAGGAAATTGTATGTTAGCAGCAGTGTAATATGATTAAGCACTATAAAATTAACAACAGTTATGTGTCCCTTACGCTGAGGAATATTTGACATACATGATGTAAAAGTTCTTATTATTTCTTTTCCAATGAATACATTTTTGGTTGCTATTTCATTTTGATGAAGTCAGTCGCAGAATTAACACGACTGTTTTAGTCTATTATGTATTTTAAATCGTAAAACAACGTACACAGATCATCAAAGTAAAACATTTATAAATTTAAACCCTATCTTTCCCTTCTGTCCATGGATGTAAATTTTGTATTTATATTTAAATTGCGAGCTTTTACATTGACGTTCTGCTAAACTTTGAAAAGCAGTAGATATACAAGTTGGCTGCACATACATGTTGATTAAAGCACACAGAGATCCCTTTGTTTGCCACAATATTTTAATTACACGCGTCAAATGTGTGGCAATATTGGCTGTCGTTCGCATGGTCTAGGCCACATTCCAAAGCTCTGCCTCAGATTCCTACGGGCTTATTTCATCTGAAAAGATTGTTTATATATCTCTTTGAATCATAAAAAGATTTAAATGTACCTTCATATGAGAAGAAGTGCGTGTAAACAAAGTAATAATGAAAACCTTTTAATAGTACACTGCCAATTAGCCTTGATAGAACCAGAGCTCAGAATCGGAGAATCTCTGTCCTAGTGCAACGAAGTTAACTGGCAACGCGGAGTTGATCTGATTCGGTGTGAACCATATGCTCTCTGATTGATTGTTTCCAGTGTTTTCAAAGATGGTTTCCTTCGCCCATAGAATCACAAATTCCAAAAAATTAAAATAAGAATATAAACAACATAAATAAGCTATTAACAATTGTTGATAACTATGATACCATATTTCATTTATGTTTAAAATGATTAGAATATTAACAGAATTAAATAGTTAATAAAAATTACTGACAATTATGACACCATATTTCATCTATTTTCGAACTGCACTATACCTCGGTATAAAACACTATATGAACTGTGTAGTCGTTACCGTATAAGCAGTGAATCATCACACCCCTGTGTATAATTGATTTGTACACCTCTTGCTTTAAATGCTCACATGAAATTGTTTGTTTGTTGGTTTTTATGAGTTGGCTCTAACGCCATAATTAAGGTTAATTCACTCACATGACGGCGTGCCAGTCCAATGGGTGAAGGAAATCAACACCGAAACTACTGGCAACAAAAAAGGAAAAAACAGTACAATCACACGACTTATTACAAAGACACCCCAAACAGTTCGGCTTCATTTAGTCCCTTAACTAGGGGAGCACCAAGGCAACAGGAAAATATCTCCTAACCTGACGCTCAGTACAAATAAGTACATGTGTGCTGTGTTGTCTAACAGGTAAACTGGTAGTATTCTGGGAGTAACCTATGAGTTGAATCTCGTCTTTTGTGCATGACTTGCGTTTGAATTTATGCCATTTAAAAACAATTGTGTGTAGTTATTTTTGAAACCTTTCAATTTAAGTAATTTATTTCTTATTTCCAGATGCCTGAGGCGAATTACAAACGACCCAACGAGGCGTTTGAAAGCTCAGATGACCTCATCGAAGATTATGACAACTTTGAATTCAAGCCAAAATGTTTGGAGAAGCTGTCCATTTTGGAAAAGTTTTTATTTGTGGTGCTATCTATATTTTTCATCATCATTTTAGCATTAGCCATAGCTTTAGGGAAAGCCAACAATTACAACAACAAGCCAGGTATGTAGTCGTTTTTAATCTACCATTAAAATTTAACTTCCTTCCACTCACAATTATAGAATGATTGCATACATCGATTACCGTAGTTAAAGCCTGAATACCTGAAATTGTGTTTGCCTAAACAAGGACATGAGATGGGGATAACATAAATAATGGTTTATCTTAAAATTACCTAAAGGAAAACCTAAAGTAGTGCTGTCAGAAATGAAAGTGCGGAATAGTGATGAAATTAACAAGGAACAATTCAGCCATGACATAAATCGACCTAAAGAACAGCATGAAATAGTGCTGACCTACATATGTATACGTGATGTCATCAACTGAAGCATGAAAAAGTGCTGACCTACATATGTATACGTGAGGTCATCAACTGAAACCTGAAATAGTGCTGACCTACATATGTATAGGTGATGTCATCAACTGAAACATGAAATAGTGCTGACCTACATATGTATACGTGATGCCATCAAGTGAAGCATGAAATAATGCTGACCTACATATGTATATGTGATATCATCAACTGAAGCATGAAATAGTGCTGACCTACATATGTATACGTGATGTCATCGACTGAAACATGAACTAGTGCTGACCTACATATGTATACGTGACATCATCAACCGAAGCATGAAATAGTGCTGACATACATGTATATACGTGACATCATCAACCAAAGCATGAAATAGTGCTGACATAATGTATATACGTGATATCATCCTGTACATGTATATACATGATATAATCAACTGAAGCATGAAATAAAATTGAATATACATGATTTTAGGATCTAGACTGAAACGTCGCCTTCTAATGAACCTAAAAGTTGTAATCCATAATAATGTGTCTGTCTTCTATGTGTACACGTAATCTCATAAACTTAAGCATAAAATTGTGCTGGCCTAGCGGCGAAGTGTGTCAAATTAGTTTTTGGAAAGGGCTATAGAATCAGGAAAACGTGATATCCTAAAATGTAGCATATATAATATAATAAATAGTATAATCCTATACCTAAGTAGGCTATAGCAGTCAGCTTTATAGCAAGTTGTGTAACAACACTAATGTTCTTTATAATAATAACTAGAAGTCTATGAAAAGTACATTCTTGTCACATAGCTGTAGTGTGTTCTTGGCAAACCACATTTTTATGTTATCTGCCGAATATCTCTTCACAAAATGAAACTTCCATTTGAGACGTCGCCTATACAACTAATGTGGTGGTGTTGTAGTTGAGATTATATTTTCCTCTTTATGTAATTATCTGATTCTGGTCGTACCAATGGGTGCAGTTTTAGTAGTTCCATTCTGGTAGAGTTTGGTTTTAAAACGGTTTTAAAACGGACTTATATTAATTCTGTTTGTTTTACAGTTGAAGTTCATTGCTCAAATCCCGAATGTGTTAAAGCAGCCAGTGCCATCGTTACCAGTTTAAACGAAACCGAGCATCCATGTGCAGACTTCTATAATTATGCGTGTGGTGGATGGATTTCGGAAACCCCTATTCCAAAGGGACAGTTAAGCTGGGATAGATTCCAAGAGGTTGCCGATAGGACTTATTACCAGCTAGAGCGAGTGTTGAGTAAGTAGACGATTGCACCTTCAGAGTAATAATTCTTGAAACCTTTTTTGAAAATTGAAATGAGCAGAAAATGTATTTTGTGGAATATATTGCAGTTTTAATTCATTTTAAAAATTGACTGACTTAATAGAGTATATAAGAATTATATTCACTTTCTCCGTCGTGTACGTGGTATAGCTCTGAAACAAGAACTCTGCTCCCACTAATAACTGCTTAAGTATTGTTCTGGGCTGTCTTATAACCTGGAATCTGACACTGAATAGCTTCTCCTCAGGCATGAATGGCAACAGCCAGGTGTAGCTGACCTCAGTTGTGAGACTCATTTCATGTAGGAAATGATATTACCAGAAGTGCATGGCTATATAAATGCAGCATTACCCTCTGAGCGGAGTCATTCTTTGATGTTATTGACGTTAGCTTCCCCGGATGCTCGAAGGCGTTGATCAACTGAGCCTAGCGCTGAAAAGTAAAAATTACTTTGGGAAATGGGAATTTACTTTGAGATTCTAGTGATCACTTATCGTGTCCCTCCTGGAAACGAAATCTCCACAAATACAATAGACACATGAGAATAGTGACGCGCTTTCTATATCGTTAAAACCTCAAGAGACCCGTTCAGAATCCATAATTCTGTTCCAATAGTCCGGGGCCCTGACCCATTTCTCTTTGATATGTTATTTGATTAGATCCACCCCGGCCTGCGAATACATGTCAGCTAAAATCATAACTGGAAAACCCCTTAAATGATTCGGGGTTTAACGGTATGATGTTAAACATGTTAAAGGCAGGGACCAATTTAACGTTATACTATTTCAGTTCATACACAGGATATAATAGAATCAAACTCCTCATCTGCGAGTTGACAAAGATAGCAATTTTCAGTAATAAGATAAAATATTTTCACTTACTAACACGAAATCAGCAAATAGAAATCAAGAGTCGATTCCACAAGGGACAGTTGTTAGAAGTTCTATCTAGTCATCATATGGATTAGATAAGCTTTTTTCATTTCCAAAGCTTGCGTCTGTTTTAACCCTTCAGTATCATTTTTAAGTCCCTTGAACAACCTGTTACACTGTATAATGTATAAATTCCACGATGTTAAAATTAAAATAAAATAAACTAAAGCCAAACTGAACAACTAAATGATAAAAATATAAAAAATAAATCACAAAGACTACAAGTATACATTCAGTATACTGAATGAAACTTGTATACAGTGTATTTATTGTGTATTTTACTGTGTATAAATCAAAAAATGTAGTATACAAGTTTCATTCAGTAGACTGATTTAAATTTGTATGCTTTGCATTTAATTAATTGCTTGGTCTCGTTTTATGTTTTTTATTTTTTATCTTCGAAATTTGTACATTAACTTGTAACAGTTCGTTTCATTTCCAATGATGTGAAAAAAGAAGACTGTTGTATCTTTTGTCAATGATCTGACGCCAAGGTGGTCCGACAAGGTTACATTGTTCCACCTGTTTAATTAAGATCAATACACAGCGGAAATAAACGTTACTTTTTGCTTATTTTGCAGTTGAAGAAAGAGATGTCTTGCCTTACGCAGCTGAGATGAAAGCTCGACAATTTTACAAATCGTGTGCAAATGCTGTAAACATCAGTACCGAGGCCTTCGCTGCATCTTATCAAAACCTGATTCGGAGTGTCGGAGGATGGACCTTGGGCGATAACAGTTCATACGACACGATTAAATGGGACCTACAGACCACCATACAGGCCATACATAAACTCAAGATCTATCCACTCTTCTCAGCGGTTGTTAACATAGATGA
>JAVFBW010016668.1:0-18810 GCA_034783835.1 Mopalia ciliata
AACAGTGTGGTCCATAACCATAGATAAGATATCTAACATGCTGCATGTATAATAAGAGGATTAAGTTCCAAAGTAACAACCTAAGTAATATACTGTCTAGAGTAAAGAGAGAAATAATCTGTGCTGGCACCATAATGGAATAACATAACAAAACAGTTTTATCAATTAAAATATTATAATAGAATAGGTCTTATAAAAATTATAAAATATAAATAAAACTTATAATAAATGATTTATTTATAATTAAAATACCTGCATGTATGTGATTTACTATTGACCATTACAAGCAGATTTTAATGTTTAATTTTTATTTTCTTTTGGTAATATTTATATTGTTGTAGCGGTGGTTCCGGGACTAGAGAACGGCACACGAAGGCCTACTGAATATACATTAGCCATATAGAAAGTAAACATTATGGGGGTCTTGTTTTGGTAAGATAACCCCACGAGCCCGCAACACCATATGAATGGTGTAAACGTGTTTAGAGTCCATCTAATTTATAGACTCAATATTTACTATTTACAATTACTTTTTGTAGTATTAAAATAGGCTTATCATTAATAGTATAAATCTTTTAAATGTGAAGGAAAAGTATAAAGGAGTCCATTTTAGGTCATGGTGTCCCATAATCTAAATAAAATCAGATCTCATAAACGCTCCGCGTTTTTTGTTTGTCGCTATATTGAGATCTAACGCAATCACTCCACTTTTACTGTTCACTTAGGTCAAGCTTCCTAGGATTCAAGAAAGTCTATAAATTCAAGAATGTCAATTTCTGTTGGCCAACAAACGCAGATAATACACGGCCATGGTAAACACTAAATTCAGTCAAAACAAGCAGAAATTGTCTGATGTGTTGATGTTGTAAGTGGCCTGTGAACAGGGGAAAACGCAATTCCACTCAAGTTTATTATTTGAATGGTGTTTGTTGATTGTGCATCCATAAATTTGTTTTTAGAAAAACCCTATCCACGCAGTCGGGAAACTTCGGTTCGTCGGCGGAAATCTTCGTCGTTTAAAAACCAGAATTGAGAAGCAGCTCTCTGATTGGTCAGTTTTTGAAACCAATTGACATTGTAGTTGGGGTGATTGCGTTAGATTGTAATGGGTGTGTCGAGGAATAATTCACATATGTGCGCAAAACGATGCATTCGACGGGTCCACACCTATGCCTAACTCCTTTCATCTGCGCTGGTGGTTGAAAGCATCTTTATATTTAGCTGGTGTTCTCAGAGCTAAAGAGCAACATGAATTTGATCTGTGTTTTATATCATTGTTTATGCCAGTGGCACCAGGGCTCCACCACCTATTGGACTGTCAAGCCATCATATGAGTAAAATTACCTTAAGTACGGCGTTAAACCCCAATCCATTAATTCATTCGTCACGAGAGAGAAGGTCAAAGAGCATGCTAAGGCATATTGATACATATATATAGAACATTGAGTTTTTAATCGGTAGGTTTTTCTTTCGCAAGAGATGAATATACATCTAGGTCAATTACTATGCACAATATCTAGCACTTGATTTTGTTTAAAAAATATTGCTCAATTATTGTATTATGCTGAAGTGAATGAAATTAATAATAGAACGGAAGTTGTAAAATTGGTCAGATCAGCTTTCTCTCTCTCTCTTAACCACAGTCAAGATTGACCGAAACCTGGTTAAGTCAATGAATATCGCATTTAAGACCGAATGAAACGTGGTAAAAGTCAGAGAACTTCATACCCGAACGAAACGTGGTTAAGTCAATTAATATCACACTCAAGACAGAACAAAACGTGGCTAAGTCAATAAATATCACACCCAAGAGAAGAACAAAACGTGGTTAAGTCGAATATGATGACACTCAACCGCCTAGGTTGCAAAGAGGATTAGCTGGAAATAAAATTCTTGATTATAGCAAAGATGCCAATAACAAAGTTTCGGGAAAACAACAGGAAGCTGGACACTGATTACTTGGGCCAAAGTTTTTGATCAATACGTTTGTACAATCACATCAGAAAGGCCATAATGCTGTCAGGCAAATCTTCACAATGTACTCTTACAAAAGATCATATAGGATCCTAAAGGATAATGATAAAATCCTATTGGATTTTGGACATCCTACAATATTATTTTAAGATCCTATAGAATACTAAAGAAAAAAATCATATCGCATCTCATCGGATCCTATAGGACTCCAAAGATAAATCATATTTGTGTCCAAAATCATATAGGATCCTCCCCGATTTTTTTTTTCACTTAAAAAAATATTCCCTTACATCATTGTAAAAAAGTTAAGGAATATTCATCCAATAAAACACCAGCGAAACTTTCCATAGATTTAAAGGAGTAAGAGATGCAATTTGCATCAAAAGCAAGGATTATTTTCAAACACATTTATATACTTTCCTAAAAACAACTTGATTAGGAAAATCAATAAATATGTTTGGAAATAATCCTTGCTCTCGAGACAGGTTAAGGAAAAGACCTCATCTAAGGCGTTATGGAACAGTTTCCATATCTATATTAAGGAGGCTTTTACAGTGTATATGCAAGCTACAATCTTATATACCAGTTAGGGATCGAACGTATACCTGAATACGTGCAAGATTGATCGATTGATTGTTGTTTCACGCCGTGCTTAAGGGTATTTCACTTATATGAGGAGGCTGTATTCAAACACTGGCACAACCAAAATGTGAATCGTTTCCATAATTTTGAACTTTGAACAGTTAATTTTCCTCCAGCGCTAAGTAAAGACAGTATTGCTACTCTTCAAACAAACTGCCGTTAGAAGAAAAAGCGTCGACCTATCGTTTCTTCATTTTATAAAATAACCCGAGTGTTACAGGTATATACCTGCCTACGACCACTGGCGGCTGACATTTTGGGCGTGGCCGCCTTGTCGATGACGTCATGCGACTAACACTCTCCTGTTTTAGGGTTAATAACATGTGTGAACCAATGTCATTGGTGTCCACTGACGAAGGTTTAAAAAATCGACTCTACGGGTCTCGTGACGTAGGCACCTTGTTTGAAAAAGAAAGATGTTTGATTGGTCCATATTTGTGGAGCTCTTCCGTTTAATGATAAAAGTACCTAAACATGGCCGCGCGGATAAACTTGACTTAACACATTGTTTAAGATCCAATTATAAAATTGTTATAGCTCCATTAAAAAATTAGAGAGCATAATTGAACACAAGAAATGATGCTCGTTTTACCTTTATGCATTTTCACTCATGTTATTATCCCTTAAGCAGAAGAGTGTTAGTCGCATGGCGTCATCGACAAGGCGGAAACGCCCAAAATGTCTTCCGCCAGTGGTCGTAGGAAGGTATATACCTATATCACTCGGGTTATTTTATAAAATGAAGAAACGATAAGTCGATGCCATATTTAAGTATATTTAATGGTAACCTTTCAAGGGATATAGAGTTTATTTCAGCCCGGAATATCGCTTTAAAGAAGTGCCGTAAAAAGTTGAAATGACTGAGTAGTACAGTGAAATTAAATGCTTTTTTTTTATCTCGCACTAAAAGCATACCGATTGAATCACTACTACTTCATAATATTTTTACGTTATATTTGAAATCATTTGGTTTTGATTGTGTGATAAATCTCTTCCCATCCTACTTTTGTCGTCAAAAATTTATACAAGAGGAAAAGCGAGTCCATAAAATCGTATATGTGGATGAAGTATTTTGGGCTGTGAAGCTGCCTGTATGGTTTACTAAACGTAAAATAAATACCCCCGATATCCCCCCGTATGTACTCACCCCTCTCGGTTCACGAGGGAACACATACTTTAGGTCTAGCCGGGTTCTAGCCGTGTTAACGTGACAGTGAGGACTTCCTCTCGCAGTCATGTTGTGTTGTCATCCCGCATGCTTACTGCATAAGCGGGGCGCCACGTTCCGTAAGTTAGATCATTAAAATAAAGCCAAATCCAATGATTATGACATATTTATCCCCGCTATCTACCTTACAGGCTTCCTCCGGCAGGTAAGTGCGATATACGCCACTTTTTATCTGCTCCGGTCGGTCTATCTGCTCGAAATCGTCCAGCACTTCGCCATGTTGTCCGAATTCGTACATTTACAGCATGGCGTGTGGCTTGTAGCAACATAACTGGTAGTCTACAACAGCGTTACAGGACCAAAGTAAAACGTTGTCGCGCGGTTGTTTTGTTTGCCGGGTTACGGGTAGCGATTAGTGACAGCGTGGGAATGCGGCGGTAACATCCTGTTGAGCACTGAATTGCTAAACTCACTTTGAGAGTACAACACAAAAAAATATTCGCCCTCTTGCTAAGGCTAGTTTGTTTGAAGAGTAGCAATGCTGTCTTCACTTAGCACTGGAGGAAGATTAACTTTCCAACATTATGGAAACGCTTCACATCTTAACTGTGTTCTGTCAATTATTTTTGGAATACACCGCCGTCATATAAGTTAAATACCCGTGAGCTTGGCGTAACACATCCATCCATCCATCTATCCATCCATCAATCAAAATTGATTTTCTCGACTGCCCTTTCGATTATGTTGATTGGTGTTTCAGGCCGTGCTCCAAAAATAATCTACAGAAGCATTACCGTAAAATGTGAGGTGCTTTGATACTATTGGGAAGTGAGTCTTCCTCCAGCGCTAAGTAAAGACAACATTGCTACCCTTCCCACAAACTGTCATAAAACAAATCGAGCGCCTCTCTGGATTCTAGTTATAGTGGGTAACGTTTTCCGGCGAATGGGAACACCTAAAACTTTTTTAAAAAATATTCTTTACAATTTGTTTTATTTCAGTCTTCAACGGTACGAATATGTCTGAAATGAATTTTGGGTTATTGGCAGTTTTCTGTTTGAGCTTTGCTGTTCCTATGGCAACAGGTAAGACATTAAATTTTACCACGGGTGCATGACAAACACTTATCTACCCTTGTAACGTTCTTTGGGACCAGTTCTGTAAACAAAAAACGATAGTCAATCCGCTAAATTCACTGTTGCGATGATATTCTTAACATTTCACCAAAGCAGGCGATACATTCTTAAAAACAAATTAATGTGCAAAACACACAAATAACCCCCCCCTCCCCTCAGATCACCTACGCTAAATTATGCAGTCGCCATTCTCCCCCACCACCCTACCACCCCCTACGCTCAATTATGGGGCCACCATTCACCTGAATCACCCCACCACCACCTAAGCTAAATTATGCAGTCGCCGTTCTCCCCCACCACCCTACCACCCCTAGGCTCAATGATGGGGCCACCATTCTCCCCCACCACCCCACCACCACCTAAGCTAAATTATGCAGTCGCCATTCTCCACCACCACCCTACCACCACCTAAGCTAAATTATGGAGCCGCCATTGTCCCCCACCACCCTACCACCACTTACGCTAAATTATGGATCCGCCATTCTCCCTCATCACCCACCACCACCTAAGCTCAATGGTGGGGCGACATTCACCTCAACCACCCACCAACACTTACGCCATTCACATCAACCACCCCGACCACAACCTAGGCTCAATCATGGAGCCGCCATTCACCTGAACCCCCGCCCCCACCACGATCTACGCTCAAAGATGAAACAACCATTCACCCCACCACCCCCACTACGACATACGCTCAATGAATATTCGCTGTTTTATATACAAATCGTTTTGTTACCCTGTCTTGTGCTATTCCAGTTCCAAGGTTACCTTGCACTGTGCTATTCCAGTTCCAAGGTTACCTTGCACTGTGCTATTCACGTTCCAAGATTACCTTGCATTGGGATATTCCTGTCCCAATAATACCAAGTACTGTACTATTTTTGTCCCAGTATTACCCGGTATTTTGCTATTCCTGTTCCCAAGAGTGCCTTGCGCTGTGCTATTCTTGTCCTAATGTTAACCTGTAATGTGCTATTCCTGTCTGAATACGACCCTGGGCTGGGCTATTCCTGTTCCAAGATTACCCTGTTCTGTGCTATTATTGTCACAATATTACCCTGTATTGTGCTATTCTTGTTCTATCATGACCCTGCATTGAGCGTATCATTTTTCAACATGACCCAGTAATAGGGTCGCCTGGTTCCAACATTTTCTTTTGTCTACAGTGCGATTCCAACATTTCTCTCCACTGTGTTTGTCTGACTTTACAATAATGGCCAAAGACTGAGCTTGTCTACTTATAAAACTGCTCTGTACTGTAGGGTCAAACTTGAACTTTATTTCCCCAACATGACCTAGTCTTGTTGCAGCATTGACTTTTACTGTGCTAGTATCTTTCCAAAATGGCAAAGGTTTGGTATACACTTGTTAATAAATATATTTTACAACTCAAGTCTAGTTCAAGATGAGACCTTGCTATGCAATTTTTGTTCCGTCATCGTCCTAAATGATGTTAGCCTCTTAGCAATTTCGCTCCAAACCATCGAAGTCGTATTTTAATAAGGGTCTGTTCTCAACTTCTTGTTTTAATTGCTGCATCATTTCACTGTTCTGGACCCGTATTTATAAGCTAGTAAAGTAACCTGGGTTTAATTCATCCATAGGCATTGAAAAGAATAAGCGAGTGTGACTCACTTAATCCCATCGTTCAGGAGAAACAAGCTAAAACAGTCACTATAGCAACCCCGCTTTAATCCTGGAAATAGTTAAATTTTATAAAATGGCCCAGTTTCAAATAGGAATATAGATAAGAATTAGACCAATCTGTGTCTAAAATTTAAAACAAAACAGGTTATAAGTGGTATGGGTTTTTCTGCCTTTACGTGGTCTGTCATACTATTATTATCATTATGTTGCCATGGAAACCAACAATTTGAGTGGAATTACCCCATTTTATTAGGAATGTAGTTAAGTGTTAGAACAATATGTTTCAAAAATTTGAAAACACATTGTTAAGTGGTATTGTTTTAACTTGTTCACACCCTCTATACAGACAGACGGACAGACAAACGGAAAATTTGATTGGAATGACCCAGTTTTAAATGGCAAGTGTGTTTCTAAAACTCTTCGTTTAGCGATATGGTTTTAAACGTGCTGACGTCGTCTGGTGTAGGCTATTATTATTATTATTATTATTATTATTATTATTATTATTATTATTATTATTATTATTATTATTATAATTAATGTCATTAAGTTGCCATATAAATCAGACATTTGATTGGAATGGCCCTACTAAAATAAGAATATAGTATAGTGAAAGACAAATATTTTCCAAAATTTGAAAACAATGCGTTAAGCGGTATGGTTTCAAAGGTGTTCACGTCGTCTGGTATACTATTACTTAAAATAATATGTATCATAAAGTTGCTACGAAAACCCAGAAATTTGAGTGGAATGACCCAATTTTATTTAGGATCGTAGTTTGATGCAAGATTAATGTGTTTCAAAATTTGAAATCCTGCGTGTTCACGTCGTCTGCTATACTTCTATCAGTATTATGTATCATGGTGATGTCATGGAAACCAGAAATTTTATCGAGATGTCCCCATTTAAAATAGAAATATAGTTTAGTGCAAGACCAATGGGTTTCCAACATTTTAAACACCTGTGTTAAGCAGTATTTTTCACGCCCTCTTTACGGATGGACGGACATTAATTATCCCTACGGCATAATATGCCAATGGGATAAGAAAAAAAAATCGCCTTTTGCTCGGAAAAAAACACTTAAAGCTACCTCAGTCGTAAAATTCGTAAATCTAACGAATGTTGAAGAAAATTTTGCAGTTACCAGCGCGTCACACCACGTTGAGCAGTATTAGGCGATCACCCAAGTCAGAGATCCCTCTGATCTATTATCGGAACAGATCTGCATAGAGCTCATTGATCTGGGTATCACTAATGTTAACCTGTTCTCTCTACATCTTACCCACCTCCGAGTACTCGAGGGCGGTCCAGAGTCGACCACCTTCGGTTTATTAACGCCGCGTATCTTTCTTCAAGTTATTCTGATACTTTTGTTCAAATAGGCATTTAGTACGCTACTCTTGATTGAACATGGCCCTTTACACCGGAGCTCTTGTCCCAACAAGGCGATTTTTTCCAAAACTGGTTCAAACATGGTCCTTGACTATGGAGCTCTTTTTTCAACAAGGCACTTTACTCCAAAGGTATATCTAAAACACACTACTTTACTCCAAAACTCTGATTCCAAAACGGTGCTTTACTCCGATATTCCTGTTCTGCCGCAACCCTTTACTGTGCTGGTTTTGGAAACATGACTCCATCAAGTTTTACCTACGAACAAGATTCGAACTAAATAAAAATGTTTATTCCAATTTTGTTATTTCTGTTTTGACTATTGGCTCATTTATTTTGTGATTTTAGGCCTGACGTGTTACAGTTGTGTCGGAAATTCCGTGACCAATGCTGACTCTCCGTGTTTTGATTCTGTCGAATCACTTACCCCTGTGACGTGCTCCTCATCATCAAGTTCGTTGGTGGCTAAGTGTTACAAAGCAGCAGGAGATGTCAGTAGTAAGAATATTTCATTATTTATTTGAACCTTTAAGACAAATGTAGGAATCGCTGCTTAACTTTGCCTCCAGAATATTATCAGGGAATAGAAACTGAAACCATAACACTTTCAATCCGCTGCTGAAAATCATTCATCAAATATATAACGGTAAGATTGTGTAAAGTGCTTCATAGATTTAGAGCTCACGGTTCTGACATTTTCTTATCATGCTGCTTCCTATACTCTTACGCTTAGGCGTATTCAGAAAGGGTGGTACACAACATTACACACTTGTCTGTGGATTATTTGTTTGGGTTCTGCCTCATACAAAAAATATACATGTGAAGGTTTTGTCGGGCCACTTAGGCCGAAAAGGAAAAGGTCTATTTCAATTGTTTGATGTGTAGTCCTAGGAGTTAATTAAAAACGAAAAACGAAGGATGTACAGCAATAAATACAACTGCGAGCATTAAACACAAAACTTTAAACCTTAACGGTTAACTTTAAATGTTAAAAAAAAAAAATAATAAAAAATAAAAAAATTGATAAACGTAGTACGAACAACGTAGCTTTGGCCCGAAGTAAGAAACGTGTTTCAGTAACAGCTCAAAATTGTTGGAAATGCCGAATGCAACATGTTTTCCATTTATTGTTGGTTTATTTGTTTGATCCGGATTTATCGCCCAAATGTTTTTTCATTCATGTCACGGGTGAAGAAATCATCCTTGACACCGACGTCAACAAACAAAGACTAGACAAGACAATCACAAGATATAATGGGAGTCTCGGGAAGTTGGCAAGGGAGGTAATTTTATCCTTGCAAAGCGGTCCTCTGACGTCAGAACATTCGGGATAGTGGAGCTTTTACATGACGTCAAACACATTTTTGCATTGTGACGTTAGTGAAAAATCCATGAATCGCGACCGTTTTGACGTCTGAGGACTGCATTCAATGGAACATTACGAGACTCCCATTGTCAACAATTTGGGCACCAGGACAACAATGCTCCCTTTTTCCACCTACTTTTCAATTTATAAATAAATTAAGATCTTTGCTGATATAACTAAAAGAAATTACCAACCACAGCTACAGATATCTTATTGGTAAATCGACCTCTGGGTTGGGGCAGCGTATGTTTCAAATGTCAAATGGAATGCATTTCTGCTCAGACACAATAAAACCTTTCACTGCCATTTTATGGCTGTGTCGGTGTATCTTTATCGTTAGATTAAATCGTCGTCATGCAAATAAGGAAAATAACTTCAATCAATCAATCAATCAATAAATCAATCAATCAATCAATAAATCAATCAATCAACTCGTCAATTAAACCGACAACCAACAAACCAATCCACCAACCCATCAAATAATCGATCAATCAATCAATTAATATATCGATTCAACCGACATACCAGGAAACCCACCAACGAATTCATCAATCCACGAATCAGTCAATAAATCAATCTAATAATTTCAAATTAAATCAATCAGTTAATCATTCAGTCAATCAATCAAAACAGTACATTACTCCATTAAGGGGTCAGTTTGTTAGGTCAGATATGACGTCATTGCTAGTTTAGGTGTAGGCTTTAGGACATGACGACATGCAGGTAACTTTTATATATCGCATAACGCATAACCTACTCATATACAAGCCATTAAACTTTCGCTTCATTGATTTAAGGTCTCCAAAGCGCGAGAAATTTAATTTGCTGCTTTTTTCTGCTATCTGTCCGGTATATGCTGGTCTGTGAATAAACTCGGTTGAGAAGCCCTTGTCGGAACATCGCTCGGCCATTTCCGTACCGTAAATAAACTCCGGCGAGAAGCCCCATTTTGTAACCATCAAATACCATCTAGCTTTTTAACGCTGACTGGGAACTTTGGGATAAACCCGCATCAAGACCGGTTTATCCAGAAGTGACGAAGGTGCTGTCCCTTTACAATAAGCCAAAGGTGCATACAAATTTGAAAATGTGATATGTAGGTCATCATAAAATTTAACATTTAAAAATGATTAAACTTGTTAGAATCTTTGTAACTTGTTTGTTTGTTTGATTTGGGTGACTGGTATCTATAAAAAGTCAATTGGATTGATGAACAGCTGAATGACACCAAAGCATAAGTCCCGGTTGTATTTATACAGTTGTAATTTGTCTTGCTACGACCACACAAAATACGCTTTATTAGCGTGTATCACTACATGTAGGCATTCAAAATGGCACTAGGTTTATGACATGGAGGCCAGACCGCTTCCGGTTTTAATGAAATGGAGAAGCCTTGTCAGATCATCGCTCGGCCATTTCCTACCGTAAATAATCTCAGGAGATATCTTGGTCATTTCATATGGTCCACCTATCCACGTGTTAATTGTTTATGTCTGAAGGCTATTCTTCAGATGAAATGACGACGTCATTGGAGCTAAATCATTATTACAGAGGACAAAATTTAAATTATTTAAAACAAGCCATACCTTAAGACATGTCGGAACATCCTTCGACACTTTCCGTATCGGTACAGTTATCTCGGAGGTGTATGGAAGCAATAATACTACACAAAAACGTGTAATGTTAACCGCCGGATATTTTGTGCGCATGCGTGGAAATCAACCAGAGTACTCTGCGGATTTGTATTAAAAACCAATATCAAACAAGCCCGTTTCTATGGTAGTATTAAAAACCAATATCAAACAAGCCCGTTTCTAGAGTAAAATCACTTTTAAAGAAAACATTGATACTTTTTTATGTATTACTTGTTGCAAATAATTTAAATTTCGTCCACTGTAAGTATTTTAAAAATAATATAGCTCCAATGACGTCATCATATCAACACAATAAGAGCCTTCAGACATAAACAATAAACACTAGATAACTAAGTCATATGCTAAAGTAAATATTTACGAGTTACCTCCCTTGAAATGAACAGCATTTCGTGAGAGATTATTTACGGTACGGAAATGGTCGAGGATGATTTCCACGCAGGCGCACAAAATATCTTCCAGTCAACCTTACAAGTTTTCGCGTAAAGGTCCAATTCACCTCCTAGACAACTGTACCAGTACGAAAAGTGTCGAAGGTGATGAGAAACCATGTCGGAACATTCTTACACTTTTCTGTTCAGGTACAAATATCTTGGGGTGAATTGAATATTATACGAAAACGTGAAATATAAACAGCCGGATATTGTGTGCCCACGCTTGGACATGATCCAAAGTACTCCGCGGGTGGGGTCACAACAACACGCGTAACAAGCTCGTTTCTTGGGTAAAATAACATTTTAATACAACACTGTTTCTTTCTTATGTATGATTTGTTTGTTTGTTTGATTGGTGTTTAACGTCGTACTCAAGGGTATTTCACTTATATGACGACGGACAAAAATACAGATCACAAACAAATCTGCTTCCTGTTACCCATTAGCTCTGAGAACACCAGGGCAACAGAAAGCAACCTCTTTTCTCGCCTCTTACGATCGACCGAGGTAGCTGAGGGAGTATTCTGCAGGGCCATGGCCCACCCGCTCCCTCACGGGGCTGGATATTTCTAAATTAATAAAATCCACATGTTTGTGACTATAAATAATCTATTTGAAAGTCTCCGTTATTGTTCAGATTATGGTCAGAAAGTGATGAGTTAATCCCATAAACATTAGTCAGTTTAATTCTCTTATCAGAATTTTTTTCGAAACACTTTTTAAAAAAAACCTGTCTGTCAAAGATGTGTTTTTTTTCCTGATTTGAAGTTTAAAAAAAACTTGATTTAAGTCATACTTTTAAAGATCATTTCAATCATATGATGACATGCCAGTCGGTTGGGTGAAGAAAGCCACCTCAATGCACTAGCTGGCAACAAACAATTACAAGGCAGAACATTCACAAAACACAAAGCAGACACAACAAACAGGTATGTTTTGCCCATTAAATTTAGAGGGCCAAGGCAACATGAAGCTCCCTTTTACCAGACACAGTCTGTTGTGAACTGGGCATTCCCAAAATTTTTAAGAGAGAAGTGGACCTTCCAGAACTCTTTAAGGATTAACACAAGTTTGCCTTCCATAACTTTAAACCAAACAAAAGTTTGCCTTCCATGAGTCTAAGATACATATATGTTTGTTTTCCAACTCTTGAATAACCAGTAACGAGTTTTCCCTAAATCTTAAATAAACAAAGTTGGCCTTCCATAACTGCAAGATAAATATAACTTTGCCTACCAAATCTCTAAAACAAACAGAATTTTCCCTTCCATAACTCTAAAATAAACAGAATTGAGCATTCTTCAACTTTAAAACAAACAGAAGTTGGTCTTCCATAACTCCAATTCAAACAGGAATTGGCCTATCATAACTCAAAAATAAAGAGAATTGGACCTTCCAATAACTCTAAACAAACAGAAGTTGGTCTTTCAAAACAGAACTTGGCATTCCATAACTCTAATTAAAACAGAATTGAGCATTCTATTGTTCTAAAACAAACAGAATTTCTAAAATAAGCATAAGTTGGACAAAAAGGTAGAGATCAAATATTTGTTGCACATAATTGTATGTTGTGAAGAATTGCTAAGTTCGTATTTACAATATGAATAATTGGACACTCAGCTCCATCATTTTGCTTAGTTTGATTGATAACAAATGAATTTGGAGAAGAAATAATACAAAATAGTGAACAAGCGACCAGTGTTATGGACGATTTGTTCAATCAGTGTGGCCTTTCAAATACGTTACATTTTCGAAAGACCGATTTCATCTGAGAATTGTGAGAGATGAGCTGGTACATGAATGTAATATCAACTTCATCTGACGATATAATATCTTTAACAGAATTGTGAGAGATGAGACGTAATATCAATTTCATCTGAAGATATAATAATATTAACAGAATTGTGAGAGATGAGACGTAACATCAATTTCATCTGAGGATATAATATCTTTAACAGAATTGTGAGAGATGAGACGTAATATCAATTTCATCTGAGGATATAATATCTTTAACAGAATTGTGAGAGATGAGATGTAATATCAACTTCATCTGAGGATATAATATCTTTAACAGAATTGTCAGAGATGAGATGTTACATGAACATTATAATACCAATTCCATCTTGGGATATTGAGTTTTTAGCAGGTTTGTGAAAGATGAGCAGTGTCTAAGCTTAGAAAGACACATGAACAGTGATCACTAGGCTGACAGTTTGACGAGAACAACAGGTGTCCATGCTGACTTACCTTAGTTTTTTCATCTATGAGTGTTAATCCCTCTAATGACACATTCACAATGATCCTCTGTTTATGTTCTCCTGAAGCTTTCACGGCCGCCTTCAGTTTCTGTAATGAGTCCTGACACATCTTATCTCCCCTGGCACTATCAACATCGTCAATTCCAATTAATTTTGCTCGGAAATTCACACCTTCCCCTTCAAAACGTGTTGGGTCATTTTTATCTTGGAAAAGAAAAAGACACTAGGTGTTAATTGCACAACTGTTATCAAGTTAAGCCTTTTCCACCTAGTTATCTAAAAAATCAACAACAAACGCAAGGTATGAAATTACGAAACTGGCTAACCATCTTCCAATAGGGAGATAAAGTTTCATTTTCTTTTTCTATAGATACTTAATGTAATTGGCTGACAGATGATTCGAAATTTATAAGACAAATCTCCTGCACTGATATTTTTTATACATATAGGTGAAGATTTTTCATACGCATATTTCTTTTTTAAAAGATCGTTTTAATGAAAAGTCCTTTTAAATGCATATTTCTATTTCATAAGAACAGGTTATTTTTTTAAAAAAATTCAGTGTTAATTGATAAAAAAGAGTGTTCACATATTCTTTGCTTTATGACTCATCGGAATGACTTTTCAAACATTGATTTTTTCATTTTGGTAAATATTAAATATGATCATTAATTTGCATCTAAGTGACTGTAAGCCCTATTTTACTTAACACACACAGAAAGAGAACAGGTAGAAATTGACAGGGGATGGGTAGAAAATTAAACTGTTTCCTTTAACTTTAAACCATTTCAACCACTGCATCATAACAGGGCAGTTTCTAGAATTATTTCCCAGGTTCGTATCCCAAATTCTTCAGACCATAATCAGGGTTCTGAATCTGCTTTCATCTTCATTTTTACAGGAATTTATGAAAATAGTAATATATTGACATTAATTTAGGCTTGAAATAGTTTGGGCGCCCATACGTTTTCCGTATCTAAAATGGCTCTGGATACTGCCCTGTATATGTTGTAATGAAGTTGGTTGTCAATGGTTGATGATCTTGACAAATGAGAACATAAAATATGAACAGCATTCAATCTCCTTGTCTTCATTGCAGTTTAAAAGTTGACATCACAAGAAGGGTTCACAAGTGTAAATTTTCAAAAATCAGTAAAAAACAAGTATATAAAAGCAAAAACTATTTCAAAATCTTACCTTTTTTCGATTTTAATTTTTGAGACATCTTGGCAGTGTTAGCTCAGCACATCTCCCTCTCACCTACAATAAGGATAAACTCTGTCACATGCACACCGATTAACATCTTAACACCAGGATGTCACCAGAATAACACTTGACACAAAATACTTTTTGACAAATAAAATTTGTTTACAAAATGAACCGATTTATTTCTGCAAATGAAGTCAAGTATAAGTGTCTTAATTCCCCCCCAAAAGAACCAAAAAGGGGTTAAAAACGCAGAAAGTAAATGTCACTGAGAATTTCAATGACATAATTAAAAGTCAAGACCCATCATATATTATAGAGATTTATCCAGATATAAAATATTGAAACCCATCAGAAATAGGACACAGATAAAGGATAATATTGCAATTTAATGTCAAACTTCCTGAATTATTTTCTCAATCAGCACAAAGTATAACTACATGTACCCACCGTTAATCAGAAATGGAAACAGTAAACTAATAAACACTAAATATATTGCAAACATGAAAAGGTATAGATATATATGAACCAGGGCACATTGTTAAGTATTTATATATAGGTAAACTGTATACATGTATATCACGACAAAAACATATGTAAGCTTATTGATAGATAGTTTTTGTGGTAGAGTTTGAACTATAAAAAATTGATAATATATAGGTAAATGAAATGCACTTGGTCATACAGATAAGAGACAACTCTAAACAAATATATACTGATTATAATGATAAAATAGATATAGTCTACATGAAGTAATTGTACCCAGGTCCAGTGGTTGTCAAACCTGTGCTCACACATTTAGCTTCATGTATGATCTGCAGATTGTTGACTGATGAGATTAATAGGTTTTTCCAAATATATCGTAAGGAATTGATAAAACTGCTTTAAATTTTTTTAAATTTACACTGTTAAGATATTTATCATTGTGTAAATTTTTAACAGAAACTGTGTTTTCTCCTCCAATTAACTGTGTTACTTTGTAGATGGTTATGCTTGAACAAAGAGGAGATAAGAGAATGCATCAAATTGAGCTATACTGTGTTGTTTTTGACTTGAGATAAGGGTTTCACGGCCTTTGGGTGGAGGTTTACAACTTATAGTTCTTTGGATGGGTTCCTAATTTTGAGGATCCTATATACATCTGTACTTTATATAGTATTTCCAATTGCCACAGGTACATTATATATAAATCTATCCAAACAATGATAAATCACTTTAAAATATAGAGCTAAGGATATATATTTTTGGAGTGCTTGGATAGCCGGGACTCCAAATATGCTCATTAAATGAAGACCAATCAATACTTCTAAAACTGCCAGTTGACGGATAAAAATCTAATAATTTTTTTATTTGAACAATTTGCTGCAACATAAAATGAATTTGACCACTCTATGAATCTAGCAGACTAAGGTATTGACCTTGATGCCTACATTTCACCCTTTTTTAGATAGAACCAAGTCATAGTTATATATTTGTGTTTATGCCATAGCAATCTAGGCTGTGAGAGATCCAGGATCTTAGATCCTACAAGCTGAAGACAAGGCTAGGATTGTATGACCATCAGATAGAAAACATTTGATAGATAGCTGTACAGATAAACATAAAACCATAGAACATGATATTAAATTCACTCCATATACGCATTTGAAATATAAGTTTGACTTATTTAAACTATAAAAACAACCGGAATTTACCGGATATACAGTCAGCTAGACTGAAATGTGGCAAATGTAACAGTATCAAGTTGAAATGAACTTGGTCAAATTACTTCTGTGTTTATTTATTCTTCAGGGGCAGGTTGCTTGAAGTGTTATTAAATTTAATTGGATATGATGATTTTATTAGGAGTTAACGACATATAACATTTCAAGCAACTTGCCCTGGTGGGTTTTTTTTTCTTCCTGGTTGAATTTGAGTAGAATTTATAAGTTGGTTGTGGATTCCAATACATGTACCATCTTTCCACTGAGTGTAAGAGCTTCTTTACATTGTGGCTGTAAGTTTGTGTTTCCATTCCATCTCAATCCAAAGATTAATCAGTGGATGATAGTTTCCGAGAACTGGATAGACTTGAGTCTCATATATTACACAAAATCACAAATCCACATTGGAAAGTCCTACATTGGAGAAAGTGTTCTATGTCCTGGGCATGATACATGTATATATCATATGTACATGTTTTGACTTTTTTCTTGCTACACAAATAGATATAAACAACACTTCTCATTAAATGTATATCATGATAACAGCTAAATATTATCAATGTCCATTTTATGATCTAGACATAAATTTGATGTGTCAATTTGGATACATGTACTAAGTGAACTTACCTCTAAGTATCAAAGCACATCGCACAAACATACAGCATAGCCGTATTGAAACAAATTGCATAGCAAAAAACAAGACTTTACTTTTTGAGGCTGTAGTAAACTGGGATTGAACACTAGTTTGGCAAGATATACATGCACTAACAGAAAAAAACAAAAAAAACAACAAAAATGTGAAAGCTAGCCAACTGAAATATTTATGTCTTTGTCACAAAATATTTTCATAGACACATATTATTACAGATTTACATAGCTCTATTTTTGCATACATATATTTTTTTAAAAGAGATTTGAGCACATTTCCCCCAGCTGGGACTGACTGAAAGATTGACTGGAAAGGAATTCTAGGCTGCTTACAGCATGTTTTAATATAATAAAACAAAAATTTGAGAGATAAAAAGCAGTCTATTATGAATAGTTCGTCATCATATACATGTAACTTAAAAACATTGTGGCTTGTCCTAATTTCCCTGTTGAGAGTTATTCTGAATAACATGATAAAGGATTGTCTGCTTCTAACACAATCTAATTACAGTACATATGGTTGCATGTGATCACGTCAGGCTTTGTTGTTTAGAAAATATGTATCTTTAATAGACCAGGTGGTTTCCTTCTCAAACTAAAGTATAACCTATATTTAAGCTGCAAATTAACTAAACTAACTTCCTAATCATTTGAATAGAATATACAAATTCCAGAAAAACTATCACTGCAACAGTATTGTACTGGTTATAAACAATATAACTTGTTATGTTTAAGACCTATGGCAGTGGTATTATGGAGTAAAATTGTTTTACAATAGTATAATACTATTGTGATAGTCATGAAAGGTTGCATAAGTATTTTGATTGTAATGACCTACATGTATTGTATTAGCTGAAAAACTGTTGAGTTATGATTATCATAATAGTACTGTAATAGTTAGGTAGAACTATATTGTGATAGTAAGTTAGAACTATACTGTGATAGTTAGTTAGAACTATACTGTGATAGTTAAATAGCACAATACTGTGATGGTTAATTAGAACTATACTGTGATAGTTAGTTAGAACTATACTGTGATAGTTAATTAGAACTTTACTGTGATGGTTAATTAGAACTTTACTGTGATAGTTAGTTAGAACTATACTGTGACAGTTAGTTAGTACAATACTGTGATGGTACTGTGAAAGTCAGTGAAATACTGTGGTCTGTGAAAACTAGTTAGAGCTACATTTATACGCTACACATACTGTAATAGTCAGAACTATATTGTGATAGTACTGTAATAGCTTAGATTGATTGCTTGATTGATTGGTGTGTTGAACCGTGCAATAAGGGTACTTCACTTACATGTTTATGAAGAGGGCGTATTCCAACAATAATTGATACTAGCACAATCAAGAAGTGAAGCCTTTAAAAACTTTAGAAAAGTTTTCCTCCATTAATTTTCTTCCATTGTTAAGTAAAGACAGCATTGCTGCTCTTCAAAATTAGTTAGAGATGTTCTGTGAAAGTACTATAATAGCCAGTTAGAACTTTATTGTGGTAGTGCTGTAATAGTCAGTTAGAACTATACTGTGATAGTACTGTAATAGTCAGGTAGAACTATACTGTGATAGTACTGTA
>JAVFBW010016779.1:0-18807 GCA_034783835.1 Mopalia ciliata
GAGGTTGCTTTCTGTTGCCCTGGTGTTCGCAGAGCTAAAGGGTAACGGGAAGCAGATTTGTTCGTGATGTTCTGTATTTGTGCCCGTCGTCATATAAGTGAAATATCCTTGAGTACGACGTTAAACACCAAACAAACAAACAAACAAACAATTTAATCCTAGATTAGTGGTTTAATCTGCTATTAGAGACTAATCTAGGCTTTGTTCTCAACCGTCAGGCAGTCGAACATACAGGGCCCGATTCCACAAAGCAGTTTTATACATAAGTCAAAACGTTTTAAAGTCCCTCACATTTCTCGGTTTATTAATTTTTTAGCATAATTATTATAACGAATGCAAGTCACAACTACAGGTATTACTTTAAAAGTAAGTTGAGGCAAGTGCCAAAAGTATCAAATTTAGTATTTTGACTCAAGTCAGAAAATGCCTTGTGGTACCGGCCCCTGTTGGTCCCTCGCCCTGACTATCCGCCTGTCGCACGAGGCGCCCGTTTTACTGATTTAATTTACTTTCACTTTTGTGTTAAAGTAACATGTTTGTACACTGTAACATGATCATTATGCAGTGCATATTATGCGACAAAGATCTGTTTGCGTAGCTGATTAACTGTCCTTCAAATATGTCTAAACGATATCCGAACAACGTGACCAAATGGAGCTCTACATTTTGAACTGAAATGCTAAGTCGTTGGGTTGTAATTTACAAAGTTGTATTTATTCCCCTACCTTATTTGTATATTAAATTTATAGCTTAAACAATAAGGACAAATCTTGGTAAATCAAATTGTTCACCCTATACCAAGTTATTAACAATCACATTTTGCTGCCAGTTTTAAACTGGATGCCCCTTAAATGTCAGTACGGTAAGTAAATGTATGGAAGACTTTTACTGCTATTTTTAAATAATAATGTTTTATCAGACAAAATAAATGACTTAATATTTTATTCAAAATTTTAATAGGACAAAACAGAGAGAGTACAACATACAGACTAGAGCTGTATCCTACTGATATACAGCATTTTATCAAATATTTATTTCGGAGATATCACTTCAGTAAATGAGGCATGAAAGCATCTTCGCTCTCCAAGAGTTTTAATCTGAGCTTCTCTGCTGTACAAACCTTGACGGATAAATCTCATATAATCGGACAAGGCTTCCAAGTAATTGGTTGTATGCGTGGGAACTTCGAACCAACCAATCAGAGGTCTCTGTTAGTAAATATGACAACGTAAGTCAATAATGAAAGTGGATTAAGTGTTGTCGAACGAGGCATAGATTGGGTGGGTATTCAATCAACTCAATGAGTGTATTGCACTTGTACCCTACGCTACAAACACCACCAGAAGTCTATCAAGCAGAAGTATGAAACCAGCCATTACCCTGCCCCAACGGCCCCCATGGTCGATTTCGTTAGTTTCGCGCAGTTTGAATTTCAGAATCGACTGATGCATTATGGGTAAAATATGAACGTTTGAAAAGGGGTAGAAACAGCGTAAACATGAAATCCCATGATTCCACACTCAATTCGTGTCCTGAGATATTTCTCTATGTCCCGATAGGTGGCGCTTTATCATCAATCAGCGCTGGGTTGGTCACAATGCCGTTGAGACTGGGTAATGGCTGGTTTCATACTTCTACTTGATAGACTTCTGACACCACCTATTCATATATACGCCAATATTGCTTTACGAAAATAAACAAATTGTCAAAATTTAACCAAATATTCAACATATGTTAATAGAGCTTTAACTCGAAGCTCTTTATTATTTGATAAAGTAATAAAATAAACAAGGTCAACTGTTGCTGTTCACTAGAACATTTGACTTTGTTCATTTAATTAATTTAATTTAAATAAACAAGGTAAATTGTTGCTGTTCACTAGTACATTTGACCTTGTTTATTTAATTACTTTATATCTGTATATAACTTCTACGACTCCTATTTTTGTTTAGTCAGTTTACACCTGATGACAGTACAGGCATATGTATCAAAATCTTGTGTTCTATCACAAAACAAGAAGTGGTTATACAGAAATTGTATAATTGTCATTACATTGTAAAAAAAACTATACCAGTTGACAGCAAAGTCACAACGTAGTCGAATTGTGTTGTCATATTGTAAACTACAACGTTTCTTGTCAATCAGATGACTCTGCTAGTAAATATGACAAGGTAAGTCAATGATGAAAGTTGATTAAGTGGTGTCGAAATAGGGATAGATTCGGGGGTAAACAACCAACTCAATGAGAGTATTGCACTTGTACCCCCGCTATAGACACTACCTATCCATATATACGCCAATATTGCTGTACGAAAATAAACAAATTGTCCAAATTTTTGTATCAAGTGGTATACAAACTAACAACCAAATTGTATCGTAGATTTCCGTTGCAGCAATGCTAATGTTTGGTGGTTACTCCGCAACGTTACTAATGTTTAGCTAGTATGCAGCGTTGCAGCTATGTAATGTTTTTGCTGGGTAGGTACAGCTAAAATGAAACACACGTGTTCTCGGAATGCTTAGGATGTTGTGTTTAGGACGTTTGCTCTAATGTCTGGCAATATACATTGGTTTAATGGTGACTGTTATGTATTTATTCTGATCGGCAGTCAGGTAAGTGTGATTGTGATACTATAGCGACCGGAGAGAGTAGATTAATAGGAAGATAAAATACACATTGATCACTATGTGAGTGGCAACACTAGATACACATCCTAGGAAATCTCGTTCCTTAAGTACACCTACTAAAACGCAGAGTTCTCTTGATGCAGGTTTATTTCCAGATACAGAGTTTCACATAACTGTCAAATATATAACATGTACTTAATTTTTCAAATTTTCGCACTAACCGGTTATTATGCATTAAATTGATACTATCAAATAGCATTTGGTGTATTGAAGTTAACGACACCATGGATTTGCCAAACGCGCATAAGCCTCGTTGAAAAGTCAGAAATACGGTTTAAGTGTTTTTTGACAACCCGCTATTTGCCTCTTTTTAGCTGTGAAGGCAGACAAGTTTGGTCCGTTTAAAGAATGTAGCTAATACCCTGTATGTTCAATCCAATCCAAACTGGAATTAAACAAAGCTAAAAAAAAAAAATCCCGTCTGTATTTACATAACGTTAAAAATAAACCTACTGAGACAGGGTTGTCCATTTATTTAACTCACACATATATTCTATAAACAAACTCACGAAAACAAGCTCTAAAAACATCTTAATATCCAGTTGTTATGGGTATCCTACTGACAACAAGAGAGAAGGTAAAAATGATTTAGATGAGTGAACAATGTTTGATACATTTAGCACAAAGCCATTAAGGAATGTGCCGAAAGCAAGCCCGACTAAAAAAATTTATTAGAGATAAAAAAAAAAATCCCAGCAGCCATTTATCTTTACGGGATGGTTAACTTAAGAAACGACGCTAAGCTTTAAATAGAGCGTGAAATTTGCCATCAAATAATGCTAATTTGAAATTTTTGCGATTTGTTTCACAATTATTATTCGCTATCGAAAATTGGATAGTCCATTACAAGGTAAAAATTTTATAGATATTTTAACAATGGCGGCTGGAGGTGTGTGCCGCTTGACCAATCTATTACCGTCTACTACAACAAAGCAGCCATACATTTCGCGCCTTTTTTTCTAAAGAGCCCTTCGGTTGCGCATGGTGGGGCGGAAACGTATGCTTGAAGGTAACAGATTTTCAGATTTGTTTTGCTGTCCTATTTTGTAGGGGGAAAAGACCACCCAACCTTCTAGCAGACCGGCATTTACTGTTGACGATTCGGTACATAACTTTTAGGGTTGTGGGTTCGATTCCCGGGCACGTGTCAACCTGCAACCATTTCTGAATTAGAATCTGTTCAAACTAAGAAAGTGTTATCCCAAAATAACGATAATACTGTTAATCTTCACTTTCTAAAAGACACAAAAGATTTTTATTGTAAATCAACGCAAATGTGGTTTTGAGTCACGGTCTCTTAAAACAAGATGTGTTTCTGTGTTAAACCCCCGTTTAAAAAATAATAATAAAAAAAAAAACACATAAAAATGTTGTCATTCTTGTTGACTTTACTGTCGATTTTGTTTTCTGTTTTCAATGTTTACTGCCAAGGGTGCAGCCTGATGGAAATTTATTTTTAATTAAAGAAAGTTGGATGAAACAGTTTTTACTACATGTTCACGCCGCTGCGTAGCTGAAATACCGCTGAATGTGGCGTTAAACACCAATCAATCAATCATTGTTAAACCCTGCTTATGTCACACTAAGGTGTGCTAGAACTGACGGCGACTGTTGACCACTGAGCGCTTATGTCACAAAACAACCCGCACACCAGAGACTAACAGCACTTATTTCACTTGCGATTGCTTTGAAACACCCCAAGGTTATTTCCTGGTTTAAAGCCCAGTGTTTCGTCCCTCAAAGCGATCTTAGCCTTAGTTTCTCTTGGGTGTCATGTGGACCAAGAGCCGGTTGTTCAAAGGTCGGTTAGCCTAACAGCCAGTTGGATGACGTAGCGTTTCAAAGAATTGGACGTCAGTCACAATAGAAATCCGTTGTAGCGCAACACCATGTAAGTAGTCCTTAACTTAACTGAGCGTTGGGCAACCTATCCCAGTACTGAAGATATTGTGTTGTCACAGTAATGGGTTAGCCACACATATAACTGGCAGCCCCACGTACATCATTACCTAAATATTCGAGTTAATTGCTCGTTCATATCATATATTGTTAGTCAATGATATAGTGGATTATTTTGGTCATATCAGTAAGCTTGATTTTTATTTCTCTTTTTGACCGCTTACGAACCCCATTAAATGATATTGTTAGTTGTAAATGACATAGGTGATGATTTCGGTAATATGAGAAACATAATTATCTTCCTTTTTGACCATTGGAGCCCAATTCCTTCAGCAATCGATGTTAAGGCCTTTATAACAGTCATTCCCTGGATAACTTTATTTTCAGGGGCCGGTTGTTCGAAACTGTATTACCTTTAAACCATTGCTGTTCGACGCCACGTCACAATTGAGTTTCGAATTTACGAATTTAAGCCTGGCTTATCTTTTGAACAACAGTGGATGTACAATATGATATAAAATAAATCTTTTGTTACGTGGCGTCATCGTGTCTTTATAAAGTAATACACGACAGCCCTGCATTATGACGTTATAAAATAAAGCGTTTTTGTTACGTCATGTTTCATTGACGACAGCGACGTCAACGTTTTGATTTACGTTCTGAAAATAAGTTTATACAACACGATTGCTGATATGACCCCTCGAAAGAACAAAAGTTCAACGTGCCTGGCTTTTGACCACCCCACCACGCCGCCAAGAAGGAGTAAATCCGAGTGTGCAATTAATGTCACAAAGACATCTTTGGTAAGTTTAACTTAAGTTGTTGAATCGTATAACCAGTAATGCTACAACTACAGATGTATGATCTTCATCCAAATGTTACAATAGAAAGAGCTGATGTTGATCTCTTAATAACTTAAGAAGATGGGCTTCTGTATGTTTGTGTGATAGGATATGGACGAATCAAGGATAATGCTTATTGGAAAAACAAACACGGATACGTTACTTTTTTGCAATAACATGGTTACATACCAGTAGTATGGATGAAATAGTAATGTTTCCCGCCTTGAACAAGAAGTAAGAACTTTTAATATTGGATTTTGGGTCCTCCCCCGACCTCTGCCCCCCGCCCCCTACCAAAGTGAAAATATTGTAGTCAGAAGGAATAATGATTGTTTTTTTCAATGTAGGAAACTGAGATTCCCCAAGAAAGGACAGAAAGGAGACGACTTAGGCGACGCCCAAACACCGCCGCCTGTCGGAGAGTCCGCCAGAAAAGACCACGTAGTCGGATTGCCCGGTGTAGCCGGAGAAATGACAATGACGAGGAGAAAATCAGTGATGTATTTTCAAGACTGCGCATGTCCACAGATGAGGACATCCTTCGCCCAGACAGACAGCAAGTTAGAAACTCACAACATGTTAGACAGGACCTAATAGTTAGCCAACACCGACACCGACAACAAAGAAGAGATACGCTTTTAGCTAAAAGTAGATTCCACTGTCAACTTAGCGAAGAAAGAAACCAAGAAATTTACACTGATAACATTGATGAATTGGCCGAACTTTTCGGGAAATTACAGATTTCACATACGGCGAAGAAACCGGAAGTAGAAACAAGCAGCCGGAAGAGAAAACTGCCCCAAAGATACATCACAGATGAAGGGCCAACGGAGCCTAAACGGCACTGTGACAGGGTTTATGTTGACGTGCTGGTGTTTTAAAGAGTATA
Organism: Mopalia ciliata; assembly: GCA_034783835.1. NCBI lineage: Eukaryota > Metazoa > Mollusca > Polyplacophora > Chitonida > Mopaliidae > Mopalia > Mopalia ciliata. The sequence continues at coordinate 6,319 of JAVFBW010016779.1, forward strand.
ATTTATACACTTTTATATAAAATTTATTGAAGACAAAAGTTGATGTGTAAATTAGTCCATCTTTTAGACATCATAACAATGATTTAAACAGTTTCTAAAATAACAATTACGAAATCAATTAATATTGGGCTGATGTTAATAATCAATATATTAGAAAAAAACTATTTCTTTCTTAAATACCTTTTTTTTTTTTAATTTCAAGGATTCTGTTTTTTCCCGATAGTATGTTAGCTGTCATTTTAAACGGCACGAATCTAGTAAAGTTACGGCCGTATAACAGCATAATGTATTATTTGTTTGCAATTGATTTACACAACGGGAAACAGAATAATGTGAGCTCACGTCCGGGTTACTATCCAGTAGAGGTTTTATGATCAACGTCAATATTTGCCGTGAAATCGGCCATGATAAACACTTTTAAATTCACTATAAGCAACTGGAACGGCTTTTCTAAAAAACTAATCCCAAGCATGTAAAATTTGCCAAAGCAGGTCTCATAAACAAACACTAGCAATATTAAATCTTAAAACTTACAGAGACTCCGTATCTGTTTCAACTAAACGGAAAATTGGCTTATTTTCTCTATCGGATTAAATACGCCAGATGTTTCATCTATTTTGTTTTTTAGCCTGTTTGTGGTTAATAATACAGGCATTAATACATTGTTGCTATTTATACAACTTTTGTATTTTCTGATAAATAATCAAAGTGTTGAGCTATATATTTATGTTTTTTCCTTTATACCTGTACAGGTACAATGGTGTCCGAGACATTTTGTACATGTGTGTTATCACCAATAAATATTTTAACACATTGCTTTTTTTTATTTTTTATTATTTAACGTATTTGCATCTACATCGAAGTATGATCAGTGAGCACACACACTAATCACGAAGCTACAGCCACGGACTCCAGTTTGTTTTGAGAGTTGTGCAATTATTGGGTGTAAACAAGTCTAGAAGCTTTCAGATGCATGTTAAACATTTGGTATCATATTAAACTACCAGAAGCAGGAGCCGATATTGTATATTAAACTAAATTGCATTCAAACGGGAGAACAAAGTTGTAAGTGCCATTACTAATTAAACACAGAGACTGTGAAGTGAGATTAATCCACACAGGGGCTATGATTCAAGTTAGCCAGATAATCCAAGATTAATTCAAATTCGCTCAATCTTACACCAACGTAACCAGGAATTACATGAATGAAATACAGGTATCTTCAATTTGTCTGATTCTTCCAGACCAATTACATCGGAGGTTATCGCGACGAACCTGACCTGATACCAGTAAACTGTTATTGATTTTTAAGTCCTCATTCTATAGATAGATACTGTCTCAGTGACAGGAAGTGATACATCACGTTTACCCCAGCGCCTTGATTCCAAACTACAGTGTTGGAATAATTTGTTAAGCTTCATCCAGCAGAAGGTTGGAGGAAGGTTCCCATTGACGGGGAACTCTTATATCAGAATGGCAGTAGGCAGCCGTTCTGTGCGTGATGTACACCTGTAACTCTTGCGTCAGAGAGGCAACAGGTAGATGTGCTGTGTGTGATGTTAACCAGAAACTCTTATGACAAAAGGGCAACAGGTAAACGTTCTGTGTGTGATGTTAACGCTTGCGTCAGAGTGGCAACAGGTAAACGTTCTGTGTGCGATGTTAACGCTTGCGTCAGAGTGGCAACAGGTAAACGTTCTGTGTGTGATGTTAACGCTTGCGTCAGAGTGGCAACAGGTAAACGTTCTCTATGTGATTTTAATCATTAACCCGTGCATCAAAGGGACAACAGGTAGACGTTATGTATGTGATGTGTTTGTAATTATGATGGTCAAGTTTTCTTTGGTGCCTGTGGCGCCAAGGTGTCGTTTGCTTCACCCAATGCATTTGTGCGCCGTCATATGAGTGAAGTAACTTTAAGTATGCTGTTCTTGCCGGATCAATTAATGAATCAATCGCCTTCGAACGCGAAAACTCTGCAAACTCCTATCAATACGAGACTAGAATATTCTGTTAATCAATTTACAAAACCATTTGACATGAAGCATCAGATTGATTGAACTTAGATTAATCCATTGTCACATGAATTAATTAAGTAGCTTTGACAGAAAATCATTTGGCATGGAAGCCAAGTTTTGTACAAATTAGCACAATTTCTTTCTGAAAATAGTGTGGTCGCTCCAACCAAGTTTTGCAAGGTCATCATGAGAATTTTTGGTTGGGCAAAACGAGGTTCAATCGAGAATGAAAAACATTTTGATATGAAAAGTAGACGAAAAACCTTTTGGGGTTTTGTTGATCAGTGTCAGTTTCAAACATATATAACATCATATTTCAAAGTACATACAATATAACGGATTAAAGATAAGATTCAATTACGGAATATGAGCAACGTTTATTACGATAAAAGGCCCATAAATCCATTAGCATTAATAGGAATAATAATAATAAAAGGTATTAAAAAAAACAACATTTATTTCATACTTGGATATGTATCTCCAATGGAAATCATTGAGGAACAGGGAAACCAATCAACTCGAGGATCCCAATCTCCAGAGAAACTTATATGGTGAACATGTGGCGGTGGTTGAATTAAAAGTGTGTGCGCTAATCCTACTTCGATTTACCATTCACCGGATCTCAGGTTGACCGAGGTAGAGGGCCCCTTTACAATCAGGCCCCAAATTCTACAAGCTGAGCTTCATATACTTCCGCAATGGAAATATATTTTGAATACACTGAAGATTGAAAATTTGGCTTGCCTCACGGGAAATCTAACATGGGACCTTTTGGTTACAGGCCCAATACCGACTGAGTTATAGATACTCACAGCGAATGATTCCCAAATTCTTACTCATTGAAGACGGCGATTTACTTTCCACGTGAAGCACGGACACATGGACGCTAAATTTACATCTCTTTGGCCTAGATATTACTCACAATTGGTTTTTGCTTGAGTAAATTCGAAAGCCTGATTTTGGCATATATACATATTTTGAATAAACCAAGAGAAAAAGCTTTTCTTGCCTCACCAGGAATTATTTTAAAATCGCTGATTCGGAATATCTTGTTTGTTACTGATTTATTCATACTTTTATACACTGTTAATGGTCTGTAATTGTAGCAACGACTATTGTAATACAAATCCACTCATGTAATAACTTTTTTTATTTTCTTTTAATTTTTTATTTTTTTTTTTTTTTTTCGTCAAAAGCCATCTATATTCTTCTTTAGAACAGTAAATCTATGCCAAATAACCAGCTTTACTAATGTAATAATCATCCAATTTGATGGGAATATCCTAAAAATTTTCTGTAAAGCTGGTTATTTGTCATAGATTTACTGTTCTGAAGAAGAATAAAGATGACTTTTGATGAAAAAGCGATTTAAAAAAAATAAAAAATAAAAATAAAAAAATACACAAAATTTTTATTTTTTTTCTTCAAAGTTGGTTATTTTTAATGGAGTTACTGTTTTAAAGACGTATTTAGATGATTTTTGATCAAAAAATGATATGTTAAAAACGTTATTGCATTATTGGATTTTTATTACATTACTTGTTGCTATACAATGGTCAAAACATTATCTCGAGATGTCTGCAAGTTACGCATAAAAATTCGACATTGAAAGCTCTTTACCACTTTTTCTCAAGGAGTTGATCTATCCGTGGCATTATTTACAGGTTTTAAATTATCAAAATCCTGCGCCAGTGGGATTCCTTTAAAGAAATATATTTTTCATGTATTATTTTGTATTGGAGGGATGCACGTTTATAGGCACATACGTGCTATGCAAAATATTTTGTTTGCCTTTAATGTACTAAATTATGATACATTTATATAATATTTGAAACTAGTAATTGTATATATTTACATAGTATTATTGACATCCGAGCGGGGTTTCAGTCTAATTACCTGATTCCCTCGTGCGCATGTGTGTTAAATACAGGTGTATATTGATTCTCATAATGTTACGTGTTAAATCTTCTCACACCACCCGTTACCCGATAGCTATCGGAAATGAACCTATAGAGACACACATAACACATCCTCGGAGAAAAGTCATTAAGATTAATGTAGGAAATAGTATATATGCATTAAACGGTGTTCGTAAACCTTTCACCCCCACCTTCTTGTAATCGACTGCTCTAGTCACTTCCTCTAAGGCTGAAGATTGGCCATCTCTTCAACTCAAAGCAACGTGTCGATTGGAAGCGAGGGGAACTCTGTGGAGATTAACACAGCATATGTGGAAACAGTACCATTTAGATACGGAAAGATGGGCAGCGTTGAGTCTGTCATTTGGATGATTCTCACTCTGGCGGTCTATGGTAAGTACTTGCAACACTGCTTTTCCACTTTCGACAATCATATTACTACCATTAAAGATAGCGTTTTTTTTTATTATATGCTTTTCATTATATGTTTTTTCCCGCCAAATAACAACCATGACAAGCCGATTTTAATCTCGAATGGCTATTTCCACATATCTGTCTGTGAAAGTTACTAAAAGCGCATTTAATTGTAATAAAACCATGCCTAGAGCGTCGAATATGAGGTGCACTTTCCGTTACTTACTTGATTACAGCCTGTAACCATGAAAGATAGTTTTGTGTTTTTATCCGTTTAACATTTCCCTAAAAACTCGTAGAGAGAACGGATGGAACTGTACGTCATTCTGTGAAAGTGACTAAAGTTGTATTACAATTTTATGTAACCATTTTAAAATGCAAATATATTTCGCGATTTTCTGCAGCTTTGTGGTCGTAAAGAGATAAAACAGATCAACACTTAGTGAACCTGTTTTTGAGCAGGGAGGGTCATGTTGCCCGGGTGCTTTCAGAGCTAAGGGGGAGATCACCATGAAGCCGATCTGTTTTCCATGTATTTTTATTACGTCCTGTGATTGTCTTATATTTTTTCTCTCTGGTATTTGTTCGTTGCCAGTGTCTTCGAGGGTGGGTTTCTTCACTCATATGTTATGATGCCTATCCCTCCTTAACCGTGTATTGCATCCCGGACACATATGTGGCCAAGTGTGAAATTTGACAGTTCTGGGGAGAAAAAATTTGGTTTTCATGCAAGAAAGGGTTAATGGCCGGATTGTTTAAGTTCTCATAACTGCAAATGATTTATGTACGGATGAACCGGGTGTTCCTCTGTTATATTGACAGATAAAACAACATTTACAACAACACAGATCACCAATTGTAGAGTACAACGCTGACAATCTCGCTCTATCTCTCTTTATACTTTGTTTAAAATGTTTCGCATTTGCATTCACAAAGCTTAAAGAAAGTCCATTATTGTCTGAAACCAGATATAGTTCTCTGATAATTGGAATTACCCACTTTATATCTTAGAATGTTACAGACGCATTTGTTCGGGAAGACTTATGAACGTCACCAGTCAATCTGGCCGTCAGTGTTGACTTTCAGGAACACTTGACGCCTATTATCAGCAACCAGCGCGCTAAATCTAGTTATCTTTCCTCTACATAATAACGTTACTTTAGTGAGTCTTCCCCAGATGAACAAATTGATCGGATTTTAGTTGATCGGAAGCTTACACGGAGTTAGACACAGCTTTACCTTGTCTTTCTCTATGAAGTACATACGGCTTCACTTTTTCGCACTCTGCTTGGAACTCATCTACTCAACCGATTAAATAAAAATAACCATTTCATTTGAAGAAAGAGAATTAGGAGCTAGTGTAAAAAGTGTATCTGGTGCAGGCAATTTACTTCAAACTGCCACTTATACATGTGATTCAGTTTCACCGCGATAGCGTTCAACTCACATAACACACAACACATAATAGGCCTACAGAGACCCGAACAACTAGATGTTCTTTTTGTTTCTCTCTACTTGAAGTTGAAGCTCTGATCAGTTCTAGCATTTGCCATGTCCACTGTGACATAACTGATGCAATAAAGCTACGTTTATTGAACGACCAGGTTCTTTGTCTTTCTGGAATGCCACTTTATTTTAAAAGGGGTTGAGTGGAAACAATAAATGCAGCAGTAAAAATACACCTTTCTCCTGATTTACTCAACATTATGTTGAAATACACATAGCAGGATAAAATGTTGATATCCATGCAGATTCTTACAAAGTCGTTTAAGCGACTTATTAATTCGTTATAACGACTTGTTAATTCCCTATAACGATTTATTATCGCGTTATAAGGACTTAATTATGGACATGTTTATTTTTAAATGACATTTTTACGGCTTAGTAGATTTAACATTAGATGTCGCTACAAAAATATCGAACTCTCGCCTATAATAAATTAATAATAGAGCCATGCATTCTCGAACAGACACATGCTTGTTTGATTGGTGTTTAACGTCGAATTCAAGAGTATTTCTCTTATATGACGACGGATTGTCCACTTCACACTGCCTAATTTCGGTGGACAACTGTGAGGAAACCTCGTAAAAACCACCTCCGCGATTGCCGAAGCCACCACATGTGTCGCCCATATACCTGATGGCCGAGAGGCGGACTCGAACCCGTGAACGGTAAACCGAAGCAGGTTCGGTTCAGGAAGCGCACTCGCTACAACTGAGTCACGGCCCAGAAACATGTAGACTGAATGTTTATTTTATTGTCATCCCGTCGGGTGTATAAGGCCAGGCAGGCTTGAAAAAACTAACACTTAGCACCTCTGATGTTCCTGTAAAAACACGCCACAACGTTAAATATATAGCACAAGCTTCATGTATCACTCTTCATTGATACCTTCATTACTTAGTTAACACTTTGAATGGCAAACTTTGGCAAACTTTGGCAAACTTTGAATGAACTGTTCAAACCTTTTTGATACTACCTAAATTTTATTATATATTACATTTTCTGAATCACGTGAAGGTTCAAAACATATAGTTTGAAAACATTTCCGGTGCGTTGCCCGGCGGCGAGCGTTCTACGTTCTACGTGAATGGCATGCAGGAATCAACCCAACTTCTCTCGTCCTCTTATATGTTGCTAGAAAATCATCATTCCAACTTAATAATGACGCTGTTAATGCTGTCGTCTGAGTGAGTTTACTTAGAAAAGAATATGTTATTTACAGACGCAAATGTGGGCAAAAAATCAACAATTTGCCGATCTTGTACATGTGCAATATCTATGTTACCAGTAACTTGTATAATCTGTACATCGCTTTTATTCGAGTAATGTGGAATGTGGAAATTTGGAGACGACTTTAGTCAGTCTATTTGTGGGCCAGATAAATGGTCGAAATATTAAAAAAGCCAACCATTATAACTGAATTCTCGGATTACAGGTACCGATTTTACAGCTACACCAACATTTTTCAATACCTTTTATTAGTTGGTGAGTAAGAACATCTGCGTTTGGCATTTAAAAAACAGCGTATTAACGTCCAGCTTTCATATAATAGTCATTTAATCCAAATCGGATTTAAGTCAAAAGTCTTTCTGGTTGCTTATGCAATAAACAATAGATAAAACTTTTCCATGAAATTGCAATATGTTGACCTCGGCCTCCTCTTGTCACCACTTGCCATTAAGGTTTCCGACCAAATAGTAATAATAAAAATAATCCTAATTTTATTTAACATCGATTTTTTTAATAGCACAACACTGGCTGAAAGTGAGCTATTTTCGCAGAGTTTGAAGGGTTTCCTGACTTACGATTTTCTGTGAAGCATTTCAAACACTTTTCCGGTCGTCCGTCCATCGGTCCATTGGCCGGTCGGTAAGTTGGTTGGTTGGTTTAAAGCATTGAAGAGCAGCTTTGACACAAGACCAGTTGGTTTACCACGAGATGACGTTTTCGCTACACAGATTACACACTGGCAACATGATTTGTTTATACAAAGACTATGTGAAGGAATTTTGTTTATGCTTTATCACGAACTGAGTATAGACAGTCGTATCAATGCAGGCCCTCTGAATTTATTGTGGATTAGATATTCCAGATAAACTTTGAGAAGGCATGGCTCTATAGTATCTAAAACTCATTCGTTTCAGTCGGCCCATTCTACACACTAAGTGTCTATTCCATTGGCACCGGGAGAATGCATAAATCTGGTTTCTAGTAGTTTGCTCTTCAAAGGTTTTTCTTCAGATTTATGTTATGCCGCTGTCTACAAAACGCCTTTCATTTCCTTCCGAAGACTAGTCTGTAGATATAAAATATCTGATTGACTCTGTTAGAAATTTATGTTTTTCTTCATTCTTTCCATCTCCATGGTTGAATTAGATACGTCTATCCTAGACCACCCAGCCTTCTACTTTTAGTAACACGCAACTTACCGGACCAATAGGTTCACCGTTTGGTGTTTCAATTTAACCATGGTCGATCCTGCTTTTTTTTATATGCGTGAAGCGAACTATTTTATATGTACAAATACACAACACTAATTTTTTGCATTTGATACCCAGCAAAATCGGTTATCACTCCTCCCTCTACAGCTCACCCACCTCTGCCTACTCGAGGACGGCACAATGGCAAACACCCTCAGTTAAAAGCCAACCGAACACATAGTGCTGGTGGCTCACCAAAACGAAAAACCCGACATTGATTTTAAATAAATTTTCGTAAATAATTATATTTGATTTTATTTCAATTGATATATTTTATAAAAAAAATCAAAACCGTAGCTCAATAATTTTACTATGTTCACGTCACAGCGTAGATGAAATACAGCTGACAGTGGCGTTAAACACCAATCAATCAATCAAACAAAGATAGAAACTAAGATAATGCATTAATGAGACGCGTTCATCTGAACGTGATGTGTGCTGACTACAATTGTTTCATTTTGAAACACGCAAAAAGTAAACAACAGATTCTCAACAAGGACAAACCGTAAACAAAATAATAGATAGGAGCACAGAGAAAGGGAGAAGGAAACAACAACGTGTATTCGTTCGAACCAGCCAGGAGCAGTATAGAGCACAATAAAACTTTTATCGAAATTTTCAAAATAATGCCAATAATATCATTTTTAAAGTCTGTGCATGCTATTGAATTCCGTGAAGTGTTAAATCTCCACTTTTTTTTTTTTTTACAATTCTCTTGACGGTTAAAACTGTAATTCTTTCATTTGCGCAATGCTAAATATATCCATTGTGCCGAAAAGAATTCTTGCACAGCCTTCAGCATTAATGTGATAGTAAAGAAATCAAACATTAAATGCATGAGTTTGGCAACAACCCAAAGAATAGTTTTACCACAGAAACATTAGTCCAGGTAGTTCTCTACCTGAACAAACACAACATTTATTATTGTGTTTATTATTTATTGAATGAATTGGGTAAGCGGCTTGCTATTTTATATTGCAGGCAAAATAAATATCTGTTATACATTTAAGGAGGTGAATTTATACCACTACATGTATTATTTTCATCGATCCATTCTACCCATTTTGTCCCACTTTTAGATCAGACTTGTTGGTTATAGTTAAAACTGGCTTAGGGATTTCTTCTCTAACCTCTGTCACTCATATAATGGGTTTGATTTTCTGACAATTCGCCTCTTTTATCGACAACTGGTAATGGGGAAAAATATGTTCACGTGCCTATATATTAAATTATTCTTGAATCGTTATCATATAATCTTAACAAGCTATTCCTAACAAAGGGTATATCATCCTTCATATCGGTTTCATTGATTGCTCGATCGATGCTACATAAGAGCTGCAATTGGTCTTCTAACGTATTACTCTTAGTCAGAAGGCATTTGGACTATTCTTTACAAACAGCATAAAGAAAACTGAATTGTTTTATTTAAAAGCCGTGCTGATGTATCATAAATCTGTATAAAGGACATACAAGTCCTTTAAATTCCATACTTTACGATACTCATAAAACCGACGCATATAAGATTTAGGCGCAGGACTGGCTTTCACTTACCTTCCCATGTTAATTGCCATGTACAGGCAGTCACCAACGTGAGATCAGCAGGTGATGTTTTACCTAGAATAATTGATAATAGAGCCAATAATGCACCCTAATGACACATAAACAGTTTATAAAGTTTATCAGCTCAATTCCAAACCGATTGAGCCAAAATGAACGCCCTTCCATAAATAACGCAGCTATAAACCTATGTTAAAACAGTTTGCAAAACTCTTTACATTCACGATTGATTGTTACACGTTATATAAAAAAAACTTATAGATGCTGTTTTGTTTTCTGATCACTGAATCCAAACCAACTGTTTGTTATTCTAATAACAGAACACTCTGTATCTGACGTGTAGCTTGTTTCTTTTTTGTTATTTGTACGTGCACGCTGCTTTGCTGTGACAGAGACGGAATCTTAGGGGTTATTCTCTGATATGTTGGATTTAACCAGAAGATTTATTATTTCATCCAATCCGATAAACAATCAGCCATGGAGTTTTCTGTAACGCGAGAAATTTCGTGAAAAGCCAGTCGTGCATATAATTTCTTTTAGGTGCGCCATTGTGTTCATTGTCAATTATTCTAGGTGTCGACCACGAGGTACCTATATGAACCAGTCATACGCAGGGGCGGTTTTTACCCGGTTTCCTCACGGTTTCCACCGTAATGGGGCAAGGTACAGTGTGGAGAGGACAATCCGTCGTCATATAAGTGAAATACCCTTGAGACGGACGTTATACCCCTTATCAAACAAACAAACAAGCATATTTTCTAGGTAATACATCGTGTGGCGTTATAGTTTAGCATGTTGGCTGACTGTCTGGAGATGACAAGTAACACGAGAAAATGCGCCTAACTCATTTTTCTGAGCGTTTAACCAGGGTTTTACTGAAGTTCTATCAGGCTTCGATTCTTTCTTGCCGACTGGCTGCCAGTCTTTTAACATGGCTATATTGGATGGTTAATACTGATGCACGTTTATACCTTTAGCCTTCCATTGTCTTAGAAACAATTAATTACTATTTTCGTGAGAGCGAAGTCTTAGCTTTAGACCCGTGCACTTGTCATTTGAGACGGGTAGATTTCTAAAAATGGTTAAAATGACATTCGAAATTCTGAATTTTGACAGGTGAAATATAGGAAAATTGAAAATTTGGACAAGCAAAATTTATTAAAATAGGGATATCTGACAGCCAAGACACTTTTAGAATTTTATGAACATGCATGTTTCTTTCTTGACGTAAGATCAATACTGACACTATGCCTGTTTTTGGCAATGGAGGTTTCACAGACAAACGTTTGGCCATGCCTCGTCATCAAAAGAGAATATATCATAGCTTTTATTCCCCCCAACACTCAGGACCATTCTACCAGGCCAAAGTCTCTTCACGCTATTGATTAGAAAATTCCTCAATTATTATTTGATACCTGCATACTGGATATATTTCTAACAACGAATCACGACAGGGACGTTGTTTAATTAAAATTATCTCATGTTCGAAATAAATTGCAAGAGATAAGTGGTTAAATGGAATTCTATTTATTGTTGTTATGGGTAACCTACATACATCCCTAGACAAAACGAATGGCTATTTACCTGGTATATGAAATACCATACACGTGCAACAAATACGATATTCCATATGGATTAGGCATAAACACATGCAGTTACTAGTTGTCTTGTCGTTTAAGTAGTGTCGTTCATGTACACTACATATTGTATGCCATGTGTTTTTCAGGTTTAGTTTATTTTCCAGGCTAATATAGTAGGAGGAGACTTTGGAATGCGATTGCCGCGTGCATAACAAATGTTTGTGAACACGCTAGCTGGAAATCAAACTTACACACTATCTTCAACAATGGAACGCTCTTCCGTCTGTCAAGAGGACGGATGGGATGATTTTTCACAATTTGGCGATTGTTTCGTAATACTAGGAAATCCACGCCTCTATTTGTTGTGAAACGATAACTAGAAAGTTTATGCAATGATAAACTTCAAATTCGGGGTATAGCGGCCTGTTAGACAACGGAAGGGATGGCATTAATCTAATTCCGATAAACACGTTGACTGCCATTACGTAATTGTGCAATATTCAAGTCACCCATCAGTCTCAAACTTGCCATATAGCACCATCCTATTGAGCCCACTGGATTGATTGCATGTAATCGAAATCCGAGAAACAATGCAACTGTAATTGTACAAGTTATAAGAATAACGGCCATGGATTGTGAGCATACTGACTTAAGAACAAATCCATCCATATGCTTGAATTCGGATAATAGTTTTCCTCTATTAAGACAAAGGATAGCATCTTACCTTAATATCCCAACACAATATGGCCTTCATGGCGTTATTTCAGCGTAATAACGCATATCCGTTGTGAACATTATAATTTCAAAACCAATGCACAAATTAACACCTATTAAAGATGACACGTTCCTGTAGATTTCAGTGAATTCCGTAAAACAATATGGCCGCCAGTGTATTATTTTACAATATATTTATGTCCATAGCATGAGAAGAACTCATATACCAACTTCAGCTTTGAAAAATAGCTTTCCGTTGTAAAGACAACAGATTGGATTGCATTTCACCCAATATCACGTGTCG
>JAVFBW010016890.1:0-18807 GCA_034783835.1 Mopalia ciliata
AGGGTTGTGGGCTACAATTTCATCTGGTTGGTTGACAGCTACATTTTCATATGGGAGGTGTGGGTTACATTTTTATATAGAGGGTTGTGGGCTACATTTTGGTCTGGAGGGTTGTGGGCTACATTTTGGTCTAGGGTTGTGGGCTACATTTTGGTCTGGAGGGTTGTGAGCTACATTTTGGTCTACAGGGGTGTGGGCTACATTTTGGTCTGGAGGGTTGTGGGCTACATTTTCGTCTAGTGGGTTGCGGGTTCCGTTTTTATCTGGAACGTTCTGGGTTCTATTTTCGTCTGTGGAGGATTATGGGCTACATTTTCGTCTGTAGGTGGTGGGTTCTATCTTCGTCTTGAGGGTTGTTGGTTTTTCGTAAGGATTTGGCGGGTTCCTGAACTAGACACTTGATTTCAAAATAACCCCGATAAAACACCTTATTTAAGTCCAACATGATCAAACACTGACTAACAACATAATATAGAGGTAAATTATTCGAATATTTCGAACCGTAGTGAGTTTTTAACGACAGGCCGCGTTAACTCACCCCTTAGCATGAATACCCGTGTCGACAACTAGTCGACAAGCTCGGAATATCTCCATGGAATAGCGACCCATTCTGTAAAATCATAAACAAAGAACAATTTTAAGCATTGGTTTAAGTGCATTTTGTGGTTTGGCAATCAGATAGCCTGTTAAAATCTAAAAAGAAACGGTAAAGGTTTTCAACATGCAAAAGGATAGACACCAAGTGGGCATTAGAAAAAATATTTGAGGGGTGGAAGGGCTTCTGTTGGCCTGGTTCTCTCGGAGGAAAGTTACGTTATGAAACCTATCTGTTTGTTACGTGTTTGTTGTTGGTCCTGTGATTGTCCTTATGGTGTGCTTTAGGAAATAAAAAGCAAACGTATGTTCGTTATACTTGGATTACTGTTTCTTAGTTTGAACAGAAAGTTCGGATAAATATGCACGATGACCCGTCCGTGAGTCATAAATACTATCAATAGTTATGCTACTAAATTCCTCATATGTCCATCCAAAAGGGTGCACTACTGTCTTTATGATCATTTATTCTAGGCAAAACATCACGTAACGTTAAAGATAACACGTTGACCGACTGCCAGTACATGACAAGTAACGCGAGAAAGTATGGGAAAAGCCATTCTCGCACCTATCTCGTCTCCTCACAGCGAGACAAACAAACTGCTCCGTTGATAGATCTAAGAGGAATCGTTGGCTACCAGCTAGGTATACAAGTGAATGTGGAAATTAACAATTATACTTACAGCTCGTAATCGTCTTTGTAGACCCCGAGTTCCTCTCCAAGAAATTCGGCATAAAGTGCCCACCCCTGTTACAAGAATATTGCGTAAATAAAAATGTTTTGATGAAATACAAATCAAGCGGAATATTAAATTTTGTTAAGACGATTCGTCTTTTCGAGTTATTTTCAATCACATGTGGGACAGAAAGCAGAACATATGACAAGTTTTACAAGTCGTATGACCAACGAACACCGTTTAATTTTAGAGTGTATATAACCGGTTTTAAATTATGTATTATTAAATCGGAAAAGTGAAGTGACCGAACTGGACCAAATCTCATTGAAGTCAAATACATTCATTTTGTGTCCAAATGAACGGTGTATGCAATCGTTAACCACCAAGTCCATGAATCTCTCTCAAAGAAAATACTGTGATTTTCGCTTTCTGAAAAACTATAAAACTCATAAGTCTCTAAAATAAATGTATGTGGTAAACCGGTTTATAGTTTATCGGTCACTCACCTCTATATAAGCTGTATAGAAAGGATTGTTGAACGGAGTGCTGTAAAAATAACTAACAGCGTTCGAGTAACGTCTGAAATCAGGTAGAGACGAATTTAGGAAGTAGATATTCTGTAAAACAATGAAAAGTGGGACTATATGAAAATAATTTCACAAATAGGGCCAGGGGATTTAGAGCTCCTATTTCGACGACGATTCAATGCGTTTGGATATAACAGGAGAAACGAGAAAATCACTTAACAGTACAATTAAAGTGAAGTAATTTGACAATATTCTTTGTTGTAAATATTTTAGTAAATGTGACCACATCTTCAAACGTATTATTCTTTGATGACAAATAATGACGCCGCAACACGATTTGTAAAATATAAAATCTGTAACACAAATCTGTAATTTACGCCAATGTAACAAGAATTCACAAATACACATAGTGCACAACGCCATGACCTTGAAAAATGACAGCAGTTGCTACGACCTTGAGAAGCCTAGTCTGTGAATGATGCTCCGGGCTCGCCTCGTGCAAACATAAAGCTGACATTTCGACAAATGATGACATTTAAACACGAGTTGTAAAATGAGAAAAGCAAACCTTTTTACCCTGGTAGACTGAGAATTCACAAACACACATAGTGCATAAAGTTATGACCTTGAAAAACGGTAACAGTAGTTATGATATTTAGGAGGCTAACCTGTAAATGGTGGCCTGGGACCGTCTCGTGCAAACTTAAAGCTGTCATTTCGAATGTTTTCCTAAACAATAAAGACATTTCGTTAAAATAAAATACGCTAGAGAATCAATGGTTCTAAATATATACAAAATCATTTCGTTAAATCAGCTGACAAAATAAGGCTTTTTTCTAGTGGATTGGTAGAATAGGGTTTATTTTTAAGTATATATGCTATTAAAATTCTCTGTTAGGGCTGGTCGCCAGACAGCTAATTAAACGGCTGCAGCTTTAGATACGACATAAACAGCCGCAGCGTGAAACTCATATAGTTTCACCCAATTGATTCTCTTCATAGTAACCCTGTTCTAATCATCTTGAACACAAACATCGCCTTTTGTCAGTGGATTAAATCAAACTGATATAGACACAGATCAGTGAGCCTACCATAAAGTAGCTCATGCAATTTTTATGATGTTTTGCTAAACCTGCATAGCTTTGAAGGAATAAATCAATTTTTCCGACACATAGACATGGGATTTTTATTATTTGCTAACCGTAAACTGTAATTAATTATAATACAAATGGCACGATGTTATTTACGATTACGCTCAAATGATTGAAAACGGAGCTAGTATAGACATTGAAAGTTTCGAGAAGTAGTTCAGAAGTTGTAAGTCAGCAAACCAAACAACGTTGTGACAGCGTTTTATTTTGGTCGTGTAACGTTATTGCAGCGTAATTTTGTGGACTTCAAGTTTGGTTTCCATAACCTTAGAATACAACCACACGGCAACGAATCAGAAATGTAATAGCTACGTTGTAATATTGTTTTCGCATCATTTAAGTTTTTAGCAACACTGTTCTTCCGTTGAACAAAAACTCTACAACTTCACATCTAACTCACAAGTAGTCGATTGATGTTGGTATAACGTTAAACTTCCACGTTTCTTGTTACGTTTTGACAACGTAATCATAAGGCTGTATTTACCGGTTGAAAATATTACCAAAATTTCATCGTATATTTACGTTGCAGTAACTTTGTTATTTGGTTACTCTGTGATGTTACCATTGTATTGCTAGTATACAAAGTTGCAGATACGTAGTGTGTTTGCTGGGATAAAGTCTTCTGCTAGTATCTTTCAATTTCTCAATGCCACACAGTAAATGCATATTCAAAAATACAAATAAACTTATTGACCAAATATGTGTATAGGTCAATGTCCAACAAAATGTCATAACAAGTCGTCGGTTACAAAAGATCGGCAAATAAAGTAGCCAAAATTCCAACATGGCCGCCGGAACAGTTTTACTCACATGGCTTGCGGATCTAGTAGATTTACTTCGAACTTCCCTGGAAGTGATCCATCGAGAGACCCGGGGTAATATTGCCCAGCGGGGCCGTCAAACTGCATTGGATCAATACTTAAACAAAACACAGAGTATCAACAATAATCTAAAGGCTATTTACAAGCTGCTCTATTTCTCAGCAAAGTTTATTGGAGCGGTTGTCGAAGGACCAATGGTCCATCAAGTATTGTTTTTACACCGGAGCAGCTTTAACTGGGCGATTCTCGGGCAACAAAAACAAATAATCGCAGTCCATATCTGCCGTTTCTTTTCCATTCAAATATACCTCTGTCCACGTGCATGCATTCTAAGAAATTATGTCTTTTGAAAGTTTTATAGAAAGTTGGATGGTTCTATTTGAAACCATTACGACAAAAATGGTTCTTAGATATAAGAAGAAAGGGAGAAATATTAGGAACAGTTGCTGTAAGGGTTCTATACAAAATCACTAAGGATTCCACCAGAGCTTTGACTGAAGAATTACGTTAAAGTGTTCGATAGCATCCGTATTTTTCTAAGAGAGTCTAGCTTTGACAATTTAATAACTTCATACAAAAAGTCTACATAAAAAATTATTATCTATTATATTTCAATGAATTTGTATTTTGCGCATACAATTAACATTAAGGATTTCTTCAATTGTCAATACATACAGCCCGGGTACGAGTTCCGGAGCAGGCAAGCAAATTCGTCTCGCTTCATTTATTTATTATTTCCCAAATGGCGATTGTTTCCCAGAATAATATTTACTACCGAGACTTCAGATTACTGCGGCAAGAGGTGACGTATCTGAAGCGCTCCATACTTACACAAGAGGTAGATTAGGTATGTCCTTGAAAAGTTGACCCAATCGGGGCATAATCCTTTTAAAAATAATGTCCGAAAACTTCCGCAAACCTTCTCCCTTGAAATACAAAAGGTAACAGAGTTCATTGAATTGACTTCATTGTTCATTGTATTCAATATTATGGGATAACACTTTATCAGTTTGAACAGATTTTAATTCAGAAAATTAAATATACGCTGAGACTCGTAAATTTAACATCCCTTATATGTGTATAATCCTTTTGAATATTATGATTGAAAACTTCCGTAAACTTTCTCCCTTGAAATTTAAAACAGAACAGATGTTCATTGAACTGAAAAATCTGTTCAGTATGTTCGTTATTTTGGGATAACATGTAAGTAGTATAGAAATTTTGTTTGATTTGGGATTTAACGTCGTTCTCACGAGTGTTTCGCTTATTTGACGACGGAGTGTTTTGTTCACACTGTTCCTTGACTAATTACGGTGTATCCTGTGACACATTCATTTTCCTGATGGTCCACAGAAAGACTCCATCTCGTCAACGGCACATTGGAGTTGGATGAATAAGCGCATTCACTTACCATCAAGCTACTTGGGTGGGCAGAAGTAGCATAGAAACTCGGTTATAGTTTGCTACTACGAAATAAGGAAGGGTTGTTTTTGATCATGTATAGAGGAGGGGAGGGTTTCCTGGTCCCCTCATATAAACAAAATAAAGAAGGATGGGATCAACTAGGTAATTAGTTGCTATTACATAATAATGTATATTGGCGAAGCGGAATCGTGGCTCACACCACTATACATATTAAGGATTTTTTGTTCTTAATTCGGTATGGTGGAGCAGTCGGGAGCAGCCACTGAGTAACCGATAGCGTTATGATCTCGCGAGAAGAAACGGACACAGCTTGGGACGTCACACGTTGAAGTCAAGGGATTCTCTCATTTCACTCCGTTGAAGAGGGAAAGCGGAGTTATCTCCCTAAGTTATAAATAACCAACATGGCTAACACACCGTCAATTCTTGTCGAAATGGAAGTGGCACTGCACTACATTAAACGAAAAAAGAAGGGAAGGCTTGTGGGGCTAGATGAAGGTGTGCCTGACTCCCCAAAATGCTTTGCGAGGTGCGATGTAAGGGAATCTCTTGCATTTTGGGTTAGCATTAACCGTTACATTATCATGAAGGTTTGCTACTTATGATGTTGTGCGGAGCGGGAGCAAAACACCACACTCTTGAAATAGGAAGGTTTATACCTATCACCATAATGTGTAGGTGTGGGTGGCTTCCCTTGATGCTCTGCGCGCTGAAATCTCGCAAGTTAAAAGATTTGGTTGGAGGTTGGGTTGATATGGGGTGCTGTGGAGGTCATGACCATGGCGTTTTGGTCATCCGGACTCTCTGACTAGGGCAGTATCTTCCAAGGGCCTTCGTGATGTCTTAATTAAGCACTATATGGGACTTTTATTTTACAGCGAAAAAGTCAAAGGTATGACGTTTATTTTATAAATAGTCAGTATTCTCTCCAGTATTGCGCATGCTCTTTAACAGTTTAATTACCGCTCACCTCTGACGTAACGTGGAATTTTGGATTGGCGTTCAGGTATTCATAATACTCTTTAATTGTCCCAGTAAACTTGTGACGTTCAATAATCTGTGGAAATGAACAAAAAGATGTCACATAGGTAATATATTCGTACATCAAAGGGCAACAGGAAAATAAGGACTGTTGTTAAAAATTCGAATTCGAGAAATTTTGTTTCAGAAATATTATTTTCAAGAAATTCGTTATGAATTCTTGGAATATGTGCCTTACATTTTATTAATTTATTTGTCAATTGTTTTGGGAATTTTTGATAACATATTTTAAAAAATGAGGGACAATTGGTCAGGAATTTGCTATGTATTTAAGTATATCCTGTGGCGCTGCAGAGTTCACAAATTAAGCAGACATATTGAATCATAAGGATTCTCACTTTTTTCGGAGTTGCACAGCTTGTGTGCGATCTTATGTGTTGAATTATTTAAATGATAATGGTCAATTTGCTGGCATCCAGGTATTGTTACTTTCTCACAAAGTAAGGTAAATCTGGAATTATAATAGTTAAATTTAACTATTAGGTCTGGTTCATTTACGAAAGCTTTTCGAAAACAAAAAGGCAATGCTCCAACGTGTTAAACCATGTAGAAGTTACATTCTCCGTTTTTCTTGTCAATTTTCATCACGCGGTTGATAGAATTATTATCTCATTGATCACCGGATATTTACGAATGTTTTTCTTTATATCCGCTGATAAAAAGATGCCCATTTCGCGAGGATTGTGAAAACAGGGTTAACTATTAAACATCCAATGAAAATCCTATACTAGTCAATTTTAGCCTTCATCGTCAAGTAGACTTTGATTAGTCGTTGGCAAAATTGATTTTCTGACAGCCGGTTAAACGACAGCAGCCTTAGCTACAATACAGCAACTGCAATTTGAAACGCCGTAAATGACACGATCAAATTAAATTCCTTTGCACTGACGCTGTGCTGGATATCCTCGGAAAAATGATTGCCTTTTGTCATCGAAATCAACAAAGATATATATATATATAAATAACCCTTGATCACTGAGAGTACTAAACTCGTAAGCCATAGCGACTTACATAACATCACGAATAAATTATATTGTGAGGTGAAGCCTTACAAACGTCCACAAGCAATGGAAAGTCGTCCTAAATATTTTGTTTATGGCAGTCTTACCCTGCGCATGCGTTTTGAAATCCTGGCGACTTCCTGTAAGCCAATCTCGTGAACCTGATTGGCTGTCATATTCACAGACAGATGCCATTGGAGGGCTGCTTGATAAAACTCCTCTCCCTTTGGGAATGATGACACACCGTACTGCGGCCGACAGTTTGGAATATATTCCTGGAAGTTGAATAGAAAAAAGTAATGGAAATGTAAAAAAGATTCCAACATGTTGTATACATTTAGAAACTAAGAATAGAAAATCGCCTGCCTTCACCAGTGATTGACCCTTTGAATGAGGATGCCAATTAACGTTCTTGCAACTCGGCTACAGACCCATACGAACCGAAATTTTCGCCCAAGTACAGGCTTACTGTACCCTTCTATATTTCAAATAAAAGTTATCTAATCAAACTGAAATAGCCATCTCGATCAACTTTAAAAAAGAACACATGTTGTGTTCATTTATGATATTGAATAATTTTGTTTCAAACAATTATGTTTCAATTGATAGCTATCACGATAGTTATGATTGTTTTATCTTTCCGTTAGGGGGCGCTAATGGATACAGTTGAAATGGTCATTGTGCAATTCCTCATACGTCTATGTCATAAAATGTTTTTTACCAATGAACCGGTATTTTTTGTTTTTAAATCGATTAGCATCGATTTATGTAATATTTAAAAGAAATCAACAACATTTGAACACTGGAAACGTTTAAAAAACGTTTAAAAAACATGTTTAGTCAGATGTAAATATGATTTTATTAATACTTGTGAAAACTTAATAGCCAATGCCGTGGATAATCTTATCCTTCACCTACTACGTAAAAACCCAATCCAACAAACACACTGCATACGATTCAAGCCTGAGTAACCCATTATCCAAACACATAGTACATAGACGCCAATAGCGAGACCATGCGACATAGCGCTGCTATTTGTATTCTGAGCTAATCTCATATGTTGGATTTCTATTGGTACATGTACCTATAATCGCGGAGACTCCAGCCTTTCAGCGACGCTCTACCGCACAACAGTCAGGTGTAGTTGGTCGTCCCAGATAACACGTTTAACGTTTCTTATGTGCCAATTTTAATACTTCCATGTCTTAACTTTGGCTTGGGATGATAGACTAACCTCAATAATAAATGTCTTCAGGTCTCTATAGGCTGGCAAGATCTTATCCACAACAATAGCATATGCGTCTGATAAAAGTTTAGATCTGAAACAAAGAATGCGAACAGGAAATAAATAATTGATATTTTGCACCAAATGTTTCCGGACGTCAAGTTCAGTTTACAGTATCGACAATAAAAAGCCTACACAAGGTTTTAGCGCTACAATTATAACGGTTACGATTTTAACAAGTAGTGACAACGATTAAGATTTTAACAGGCAATCGTAACGGTAAAGATTTCAATAAAAAATGGTAAGATCAACATTTTTCCATAAAGGCCGTTCTCAACGAAATAAAATACTTATTTTGTATGTAAACAAACATCAAGCATATGCAATCAATATTATTGTATTTAGACAGGTTGTGCATATCATAACATGGGTTCGATGCCTCCTTTCCATTGTACAGAGGTCATCGAAACTATTTCAGGATTACAATTTGTCATATTAAACACCTAATGTATTTTTGTAAGTCGATTCCTCTGTTTAGGACTGTTCATGTAACTCTTTTTTTTGTTTTATTCTCTCGGCACGATGTGTAGTAACTATTTTCGTTGAATTTGATTTGTCGAATACTTGCTCCATTTTATTGACCAATCGAAATCTTGAAAATAAGTAAAATTCGGTTAAGTATTACTTCAAATCACACAGTGAGAATGTGACTTTAGGTTTTACAACAATACTAAGCGGCATAATTAGCGGGAAAAGTTCATTTTTCTTTACCGTAGCCTATTCTGCTGATTCGCTATTTTCTCCGGGGTATCTGAGTTGTCCAGAGAATTTCAAGGTTAAGAGAGAAACCGAAATACCATTTCTCGAAAACATAGGTTTCATGTTTTGATACATGTTTTCAGCTTGCTTAACTGGTGAAAATCAAAGTGGCACACAAACATTTTTCAAAAATAGGACTACTTTGGCTTGTCGGTATTTGGTGTAAATCCTGTCGATAGACTGAGATAGAGGATACGATAACATTAAGTCCTTATCTAATAGGACTACTTTGCACTGTCAGTATTTGGTGTCAATACTGTCGACAGATTCCTGTAAAAAAAAAAAAAAAAATACAAGTGTTGTCTGCAGTCATTTAACATTTTCTGTTGTTTAACTCGGGTCTGTACCCGGATTTGATTAAGCAGTTCACTACAGAATTGGCTGAATGAAAGCGAGGTCATGTGTAACAGCCAATATAATGTTAACTTACTTTGTTTGGTAGGAAAACGAGGCTTTCTTCACCCTCTCTTCAAACAGTGTGTACCACTGGCATCGGACACCTTTAGAAACAATACTTTCGATTTGATCTGGAACCCCGACCTGTAAAACAGAAAACAAACCTTAGCAATAGTAACAGCAGCCTGTAAAGCCTATGAAAGAACATATAAAGTACAGTCAAGCAGTGACATTATATAGTGTCATAAACAGCCCGAACATGCCATCGATGTTGTTGACAAATGACTACAAAGAGCCAGACAGAGGTTATATAACATGAGCCAAAGAACATGGCGTTTTACAGATAAATGGTTCCAATCATGCAGCCGTGAAATGACCTCGACTGGAATCGCAAAATCAGAAAATTTTCTTTCTACAATGGTGATAACCAATGGATAAATGCAAGGAGATATACATCATATATTTTAGTATCATTCTTAGCATTTTATTTTTCTTAGCTTTTGTCCCATAGCAATATCAAAATGGTCCTCATTTGTCAAATAAAATCTTATCCTTAATGAGCGATATGCCCAGTTGTATAGTCAGTGCACCATATACAGTATCTTGTATATACCAGTATCTAGATCATCAGGTTTCCGACAACAAAATCCAAATCACGAATGTGTATGCCAAGGCTCTCTTTTTGCAGAAAGCATTTAAAGTGTTCGCATTGATCATATGGAAGCAAGTAATATAATGACTTTGTCTATTTAGGTATAAGGTAAGAAGAGATATGAAGTTAAATAAAAACCAACATTTAATTTTTTTTTTATTACTAAAACAATCAGAATGGTCATATAAAAGCAAATAACCTATTGTCTTTGTCAATTTAGGCTAGGTTAGAATAATTCTAAAATGAATAGAAAACCGAATTGTACGAACCATAGAGACATTATGATTGGTCCGCTGTCTTGAAATCGACCCTCTCATTAATGTTATCATGTCCTCTATCTGAAAAGGACATGAACATGTCAGGAAACAAATGAACACTGTTGTGTAGGATGGTCTCTCTATAGGCGTAAATATAGAGAGATATCATGTAAGATGATGGAGAGATGGAATCTCCGTCTTTGTAACCTGCCAATGATGGTTTTTTGTGATACCGGTTCTAAGGATTTGATAACTTTTTTATATAAATTATGTAAATCTATACCAGAACTTGCGGAAAACGATGTCAATGGCTCGAGAAGGTAATCTTATTAAAATCAAACAAAGATTGTTTCACTGTTTCTTTCTACATCTAACAAAATCTGGTGCCAAATTAACGACTAGCTGATCTTGAGGGACAATCATGAAACGATGAGACGAAACCAATAAGAAACCAACGTGAAACTTCATGAAATGTTTATCCGTAAATAATCGTAATCCTCTTATGACTTAAATACTTTAAGCGCGTGCATAACAAAAAAGACAGTTGTCGTTTCTGACGCATCCCGCCTCTACCCCTCCCCCAGTTGTTGTTGTTAAGGGTTATTATTATTATTTTTTTACCATTGTGCTAACAAACAGCCACGTGAGGGGAAAATGTGAAGCTTAAGTGGCATAAACCAACAAGCATACAATCAGGCATGCTTTTGATGAGCAACACTTCGAGTTAGGTGCACGATTGGATTTTCTCTTACCTTCTCGCGTTACGTGCCATGCACAGGCAGTCAGACAACGTGTTATCTTTAACGTCACGTGTTGTTTAGCCTAGAAGAAATTATAATAAAGCCCACCCTTCTATCTTGGTCATGATTTGAGGCTCGTTCGTTTGATTAGGATTTAACGCCGTGCTTTTTGTCATTTTAATAATGTAAATAACTCATATGATATATATAAATTGCAACAATCGAATTACCTGGTTAGACACCTGTCTCATTCTGGCGAGAAAATTCTGGAAGTCTTGGTGGGTGAGAAATGGCACTATCTCAAAAAACCAGCCTATCTGATGTTGAGGTCCTTCTAGAAAACTTACCGGGTTACCTATAGTATACCTGTTAATTAAAACGGTATACTTTGAATCAATACAAAACATGTGGTTCTATTATGCAATTAATTTTACATGCCTGGCTCTTAAAGTTTGTTAAAGTGTATAAAGTTTATACACCATTGTATTCATTCAATAGCTCAATAATTCACCAAGAGTGGTTTAGAGATAGGCCAGCGATATATAGCTTAGAGCCATCTGGCCATCGACGGTTAGCTTCCGGCCTAGGCTGCACTATTGTGATTATATTTATGCGATGTTTACTCATCGCATGCAGGTTGGGTCGGGGAGTCAATCTGCATTTAATGCTGTAAATAGAGGTCTGCTATAAGCTATCAACATGTAGTTTATATGTACTTACAGATACCAGTGAAAACCTTTCACATAGGTCTTTATCATATCGGATAGAACGTCATAGTTTATTTTCCCAGAGGGTGATAATGTGTTAAAAGTCGGATCTGCTTTAATCTTCTTCAAGCGTTGTTCCAGACAAGCGATGTAGCCCTGTGAATTGCACAAAATTATAATACGACATTTCCAGCAATCCTAGATATATACAGGAACTTAGTTTCAGTGTTATACAAAGCGATCTTAGTTCATCTTTATTACCATGGCGACCAGTACTAAAGATATTTGATCCGCCTGGCAATGAAAATGATGTTAGGCTTACGTCGCTTTGTTGAACAATATCCTAGACGTTTATATCCGTTACCAATTCACGGCAACCTTTTTCAAAATACGATTTCATATTAATGAAGATCGAAAGAAGCGTTTTTATTTCAGCGTGGCCTAAATGTTTAGAATTTTAAAATAACATACTAAGCTAGATTTGGAACTCTCAAGGGGTTGTAGAATGATCAAATCAAATTTGTATTAAGTTGAAGCTAATGACGGTCTGTCTTTTTTGTATTTGGTTTTTGCCTTTTTCCGTTTAAGGTGTATCCTCAAGATACCATTTGTAGTTTTCATTTATGAGGATTCCCCTTAGCTGCGGCATTTTGATTGGCACAGAAAAAGTACGACACAGCCGAAAAATCAAAGCTCTATAGGGGAATCGCTTGAATTCGTTTACTTATCGCACCATGAGACTGCACTTTTACGCTATAGGCTCACTCGTACCTTGTTAGTCTCGTATCTTGCTATATCGTATCGAGTGGCCCTGTCGTTGTACTTGTTGACGCCTGTAACGGAAGCCAGCTCGGGAGTTTCACGAAGTCTCCACGACCAATACTCATCTTGTATAGTTTGAATGTCATCGTCAATGCTTCCTGAAATATTTATAAAAAAGAAACAAAACAACAAGAATACATGCATAACAAGAACGCAATTGACAATCACCCAATTTCCACTGAAGACTTTAAAATTGACGAATCAATAAGCCAATATTTGGTGTAGCCAGGACAAGAATTTCAAAAATTAGGTTTCATGTTTAAAGATATTATTCCAATCTAAAAAAATACAGACATACCAAAGTTCAATCAAAGCATTGGGCTTTAACGGGGCCATGGGAGCCTAGGCTAAATACAGGCTCTTTTACATACCCTACTGGAACGAAAAAATGATGTTTTGTCCTTTGACAAAAAAGGACTTAGAACGTTCAATTTGTCAACTCATGAACTACAAACATATGCACAGTACAATTTATTTAAATTGATGAAACGTGTTACATGACGAATTTATTCCGTTTATGAAATAGGCCGCTGGCCTAAATTCCTTACTGTCAGAGCTGCAAGCAATTGTGGAAAATGAAATGGTTCTACTAGTATGTTTCCACACATTGCCGTGTTATACGGCTGGTGGTTTTCGTTATATTCAACTCATGTGTATTCTGGTGTAACGAATGATGGGAAGGGGAGCGGGGTGACGGGGTCTATTTTACTCCTACATCACATCATCCGAATATATTTTGCCTGTATGGAAAGGCGTATAGACACCATGCGATATGAAACTGGATGTGCCTGTTACGAATAGATAAGATAAGCTCAATTCCCATTTGTATGCTTCGTTTACTGCCCAATCAGCGACACTCTACTGCAGGCACACCATTTATCATTCGCTGGCCAAGATAACATTAAACATGTGCCAAGGTTGATATACTTTCAAACTCGGCTGGTGAAGATGTCATGTCATCAGTTAAATGAATCATCTCAAATAATACGTAATTCCCCACCCAAACAAGCAATTCAAATTATAGAATATTTATCGATTCCACAATATTGATAAAGATAAGCTTCAGGTTTCAACCAAACATTGCAAATGCTCGTCATATAAATTCTTAATAAAAGTCAGGCGTTATAAATACCTGTGGTTATTGAAGATAGCCCCGCAACAAGCCATGCCAAAATGTAGACAACTGCGTTCATCGGCTTCCTGTAAAAAATAAATTATCACAGCTTTACAATTATGTTAATCGTGCAACGGTTACGTGGGAGAAGCTTCCTGTTTTTAATCCCTGGTGCTCTCAGAGGTAGGTGCAAACTGAAGCAGTTCTATTCGCGATGTCTTTGTATTGCGTCTTAAATGTGGTTGGCCTGTACCTCGTTATCATTTACTTTCGAATAAATGAACCCTTCACCGGAATGCGAACCCAGGAACTTTGGGTTATAGGACTAGCACTCTACCGACTGAGCTACAGAGCCTCACAGAAAAATAAAACCTGAATTCTAACCCAGTGAAGAGAGCGATGTTCATAAATCACGGACTTGGAATCGTCGATCTTTTTATATTCAGTACAACGGTTAAACGTCATGTTTAAGGTTATTTCACTTACGGGACGGCGCGCCAATCTAATTAACGGGTGGAGGAAACAATCCTCGATGCAACTGGCATCAAACAAAAACAAAACAGGGGAAGTACAGGACGTAATAGAGAGACAAAATAGATCGGCTTCATGTTGCCCCTTACCTCTGAGTTCTCTTCGAAAGCACATGATGAAGCAGGTGTTATGGAACGTAGAAAGACTATATCTTCATATCCATATTCTCCTTTTTGTCAAAGTGCACATCACCAGAACGTTGGGTTCAACATCATGATATAGTCCCGGTGTGTTATATACAGGTGTAATTTGCCCACTGACAATAGTACATTTTACGGCAATCAGCCAACAATGACTTTATCAACAGTAAATTGCTTAATGGCTAAACCGGTTAAATGTTTCTAGAAAGTAATCACATTGGCACTTGAATGTCGATTAATTAAATCCAATGATCGAATGATCGCATGTCCTGGATTAAGTCCCAGAGGCGAGTATGTAACCAGATTATATATTTTGAATAAGCGAAGAGAGAAAAAATTGCTTGCCTCCACGGGGATTCGAACCCGGGACCTTTAACCAGATTATATAAATATACATAATAGTCATTTAGTTACATGGCCGTTTGCTGTATGATTTCTGATGCAGTTACAGTACAATTTCGGTAGTTAATTCAAATATATTTTCAATTAGCTTGACCTTCATCCGGACAATAATTGATAAAGTTAATATATTCATTGCATCGTGTTCATTCCGTTGCTGCGATGTGATTTCAGCATTAAATAAGAGCACGACTGTAATGTCATTTGCATTCTCCATGCGGTGTTCGTCACAGGAAGTCCTCGAATGTACATGTACCGCGCATGTCACCTGGGACGACTCACGATCCTCGCCATAGTGCACTCTTTTCGGGATTTTTTTTTTTTGTCTTCAAATCAACAGATCAATGACAGACAAAGACCGCTTTCTGTAGAGTTTTCATCCTTTTTGGATTCAAGAAATAATGTACTCAGAAACTCAAATTGTGTATTCCTAAGCCATTTTTCAAATTCGCAATTATTTATACAAATAATTATGTTTCAATTAATAGATATCACTCCAATAAAGATTTTCCTGCCGTACACGTAACCGTAAGTGTTTGTACAATGACTTCTTCTCCATACGCATACATCATCAAGCTGTTGACCAATCAAGTGCGTTAGATTTTTCACCATTTTGAATCAATTTTTATCGCTTAATTAAATATAAAAACAAACAACATTGCAATTGATGGAAACATGTTTTTAAGACATGTTTCGTCAGATGAAAGTAAGATTTTTTTAATGCTTGTGGACATTTAAAGTGTGGATAGTCTAATTCCCCTGTAAATAAGCTTTCGTTGAATAAAACATACTTTTTTGATTTATAGTTACTATGATCATACCACAGTAATGATAATCTCGAGAGGTTTAGGTGATTGGATAAGACATTATTCAAGGTGTGACTGTGTCTTCCATTCTGTTCCTGCGAGATTTGACTTCTGCATTTCTATATGTTAAGAAAAAACTTAGGAAACTGACATGGGCGTAAGAGGGTGACGGTTTTAATCAAATACCGTTGTCTACTATCCACTATCCACATGACAAGAACGCAAATGGGATAGTTATATCATGACAATGCGTGCCTTTTTTTACTGTTGTAAGAATACACCGATATACCTTACAGCCCCATTAAACTAGAGTAGATATCGAATTATTCAATTATTATACAGTTATTATTTGACTGTTATTTTGTAACGGCTCATTTTACTTGAGATCGATGATGTGTGTTTGTTTGTTTGTTTGATTGGTGTTTACCGTCGTAATCAAGGGTATTTCACTTATATGACGACGGGCACAAATACAGAACATCACAAACAAATCTGCTTCTCGTTACCCTTTATCTCTGCAAACAACAGAGCAACAGAAAGCAACCTCTTTTCTCGCCTCTTACAATCGACCGAGGAAGCCGGGGGAGTATTCTACAGTGCCATGGCCCACCCGCTCCCTCACGGGGCCGATGATGTGTGTGTTATTCAATTAACATCATTGTAATGGACGATTTTTTATTAATGAGAGAAGATGAAGATTTGAATTGAAGGAGGGACACTGTACAATGAAGAGCCATTTTGACTGTCGATTATCACTAATTCGTAGCCTTTAGATTGAATCGGTACTACTTTGAAGTTAATGATTTCAGGATTCTCTACCTACTTGTAACCTAGACCCAAGGTTCTGTATCTCTTAAAATGATCTGTATACAATGTTTCCTTATGAAGAGATATTTACGGAGTTTGAGTGCCGGTAACTATGTCCTTTCAAAATGTTTCACTGGATCATTTTATTATGGGTTTAGCACTGTTCAATAATATTTGATATACTGAACTGCCTGACACATTTTATGTCATACGAGACATTATATCACCCAACAGACTTGCTACAAATACGGAAATACGGTTAATGTAGGCCTATCTGCTCAGTGATAACCTGCTATGTTTCTCTCCTTCAGCCATACTGGAGACTTGCAATTTTAGTAGAAGTTTATGTAACTTTCCCTTTTTAAGCATGTTTACTTAATCAACGGATCCAAAATTTATTCGATTGTGATATTAAACTTGTAGTATGCCGGTATGTCTCCTTGATAGAAGATTTGAGCCCGACTTCAAATCTCGATGTAGAGTAATTACGCAAATTGGGGCCTTTTAACTAAGAAGCTATACCCAGTCCACTTCTCCGGAGAGATAGTATCACAACAACAGCAAACATTTCTGCATGATACAAGCGTGTAAGTAGCCTATAATTGTAATTGTGCCTTTCCACTGGTTATTAACTATAATGTATAACTATAAATATACAAAAAATTGAAACTTACATTTGACAAATGTTAATAATCCCTGGCTATTCCGATTCTGACATGTCCTGTTTATACGTATAAAGCACCCAACTATAAAATTAAGAAATTGTCACTCGAACATTATCATAGATTGATATAGTACGGACGATACATACGGTTCAACTAACACTTGTTGAACTGTAGTTGATATTCGTATAGTAATGAAGGTATATACTGGCTAATAGCTCTAGATCTACAGTTACCCGTATTTTTATACACATACCATATACAGCTTATATTGTATTATGGATACAATCGATATAAGCCTCGAGTCCGCAGCGGAAAAGGTTAAACAAGTCGCCGTAATAAGCAGTACATTAATTGGCATGCATCGACGCTAGCTATGTTTGAAAAAGCCGTTAATGACTTCTACCATATACTTCATATGTTGATTTCTTTGTCACATAAGCGAAAATCCTTTCAACATAAGTAAAAAAAAAGTGCACATAATTATGGGAAAATGAATTTAGTCTACGTAAGTTGAATTCTTTTTCACATACCTGAAATTGTTTTTCACATTAGCGAAAATCCTTTCAACATAAGTAAAAAAGAATTTCGCACATGTGAAAAACAATTGTACTTAACTAAAATGAAATCAAAATTAATTTGACATATGTAAAATAAAGGTGCAAGTGGTAAAACGGCTTGGCATAACTAGCAGCTATAAATCTGTGTAACGTTATAATGGGTAAGCAGAGCATTGTAAACATCCGGATAATTATATGCCTTTGAGCAAACTTTAAATTGACGCGACAGCTGTGTATCTGTTTTGCTTGCTGTGAATAGAGGGTTTATATTGATCAAAAACACAAAAGTTGACAATTATAGCTGGAAACACGTTTAAATATGTAATCGATGACACTAAGAATTCGATAGAGATTTTCTGATTTGTCCCGTAACTTAAGGCGAATCTCACGGTGTGATTTAGCAGTTTTTTTTATGAGTTTTTATTGGTAGATTGTTTCGAACTTCTTTATCGTCCAATCAAAACACTGTCAATAAGTGGAATCCCCTTATCTCGTATCTATAATTCGTACCGTGAGAATACGCCTTTATCGCCTAGAATCCATAATTTTTTTCTCGCTGCGACCATTCACAATGTTACCAATAGCCTTGATTTGGGAAAGGAAGGTCACGTGATCTCAACAGCAACCAATTGGATTGTTCTGCTGCACGTGGGACGAATCATTGGATTCGCGATGGACGAAGATACACTCTCAGAAAAATACGGCTCTGCAACCCTTTAATATTCTTCAGTCAGTGAAACCCTTTCTTGGTTCTGCATGAAACCTTCACTACAACTGTTCCAAGTATTTCTCTCTTTTCTATTATATCAAATAATCGATTTTTGTCGTAAAGGATCTATATAGATGGTTCATCCTTTCTTAAATATTTTTATTTTTTATTTTTCCGTTATAGCAGCCCCGTGAGGGAGCGGGGGGGGGGGGGCATGGCCCTGC